>QGOI01005685.1:0-17290 GCA_003313885.1 Boletus sp. MG55
AACGAAATTGAAAGAACGCAAAAAAGCGAAAAGAACGGAGTGAAAGACGCGACGTACCCCGTTGAAGACGGCGCCACGCCACCAGACGTATGCGGGCGTGAGGACCGCGCCGGATATAGGCGGGCCTGGGCAGCAAGGACAAAAAAAAAGAGGCATCGCGCGTCGCGGGTCATCGAAAGGCGAGAACGAGAGGTGGAAGGGTATCTCACCGACAAGGCTACCGATCGCTAGGAGGCGGTGTCACTGTCAGCGAAACGCGCGACGTTGCTGGTACGGGCACGAGAACGTACCCATGACGGCGCAGACGATGCCCATGCGTACCCTGTATGCGAGACGTCGGCTCGGGGATTCGGAGTTTGTGAACGTGTCAACAACGATTAACGACTTACCCTAGCTCGGAAAGATCGGGCGTTAGCAGTGCCATCACGGGCGCCCACAGCGCTAAAGCTGACGCAAACAAGCACGGTGAGCGAGGATGTCTTCGTGAGAGCAAGCTCGACCGCGATCGACGAACACGAAGACGTACTTATTCCAGCAAAATAGCCATACAAGACCCCAAACACGACGATGCCAGCCACCGTGTGGACGCCGATCATCCCAAACAGGATCACACTACAACAAAACGTGGCGATGATGATCACAGTGGGGACGCGGAAGTATCCGACGAGGACGGTCGCGCTAAGTTGGCCGATGAAGCTCGAGGTATTCATGATCACGAGCTGTCATACGATCATCGATTCAGGTTCGTATTGGTGAGGACGAAAAAGTAAACGATACCGAGTAGAACGAAAAAGTATTTCCCAAGCCGTGTCTCACAGCGTCGAGCTGGAGATAAAACAAGGGATAATAAAATGCCACGACAAAGATGGTGAGGCTGCACACCCCGGAGTCAAACACGTGCCACACAATCGGTGCGAGGATGAACAAGCGACGCACCCAAGGCAGCCGAAAATGAATGCACTGTCTCGGCCACACCTTTTAGCGGCAGAAAGAAAGTCTGTGTGAGATTCGGAAGGCGGTAGTCTTGTTCTCATCAACAAACAGGCGATCAACAAGAGCCCGCTGACGAGTCCTGCGCTCGCGCGAACGCCATTTGCGAAACCGAGTTGGCCATTGATCGTATTGTTCAGCATGATGGGGTGCACCACTGCGCCGAGATAAGTGCCGGAGGAAACAAACGTCATGACTTGTTCACGGCGCTTGCCGAAGTACTGGGACAAGACTGCCATCGAAGGGACGTACAACAGCCCCGCGGCGCATCCACATCCTATCCCCTGAGCGAGAAAGACCTTGGCGCCCTTGTCAATCCGCGTGTGACCAGAGTTTATAGGCCGTGTATACGCACCTGATAGTAGTTGTCTGGACGCGCCAACGAAAGCATGAAAAGGGAAAATGCCTGGAGCAAGGATGCCCCATAAAGTAAGTGATAACTAGTAGATGTGGGTGGGTCGCAACCAGGAGATCTACAGCGTGGGACTCACAAATAGCCACGATCATACAACCTGCCCGCTAAAAGCCCACATATCTCGAAGAGAAATGTATTCGTGCTCCCAATCCATCTTTGAAGCAGGAGTGAAACAAAGAATCACGATCACAAGATGGGCGACTCACGCGATGGTGGAGGACGTCTCATTTGTAATGTACGTTTGAGCATAGAAATCTAAGGGTCGAGTTAACACTGATTCAGCTTAATAGAGTAAGAACCACCATACCTTGATACACCCCAAATGAAATCGAGTATCTAAACGATCGGGGATGGTTGGTAAGAGACTCAACAGACACTACTACGCGAGGCTTCGGTAAGTTGCGCTTATTGAAATAACTTACCCATACGTGCTGAACTGAACAAGGAATCTGTTCGAGAGTCATTAGGAACATGGAGGGCTATAATGAGGGAAATCGATTCTGCACGCACGCGCCGATGGCAGTTGCCCAACCTTCAAACCCACCCTCGGGAAAGTCTTGCGATTGCGCATTCGATTCCTTCTTTGTGGGATTAGTGAGAGACTCGGGCCCCGATGCACTTTTCTCTTCTCCTTTCAGTGAACTCTCCGAGTTTGGCACAAGTTGTATATCGTCCTTTTCGTCGCTACCCATCGGCATCTTTGACGTTGACAAGGGGATTCAGATATGACCAGGCTCCTTCACACCGCCGCTTCGAGTGAGGCGACTTGCTAGGGAGTGAGGACGAACTAAGGTAGCTTGTTCGGGAGCATGTTGGGAACTTTCAGATTTTGCTTTTATTTGGTTAGTGGTTCAAAGTGTCGTCTTCTGGAATTGGTGTAGATTGAAAGTTGATTACATAAGGTTGGGCGTGTCTGAATTGGTGTATAGCCATTCAGAATTTCCAACACTACTAATTTTCTCCAAGTCCTCACTCCCGACAAGTTGCCTCACACTCGAGGCGGCAGTGTGAAGGAACCTGGGATATGACGTGAATTTGCCCGAGGAATATTGTCGCTCACGTGATTGCACGACGGAATGACTCAGATGGCAATGAGTCATCCGAGTCAGGTCGCGTCAACGAAACCCTCAACTTCTCAGCTCGGTCAGGGGCTCGCCAGACATGAAACAAAATGTCAAGAAAAGCACTAGTACTGAGTACTAATGCCGGCCGGTCATGGTGGACTGTAACATCTTCAACCTCCAATCACTTCCTGGATTTTTATTTATTTCAAGATTCTCTTGTGCAAGTACTTTTACACCGCCTATCATTAAGCTGCTACATGCCGCTTTCCCGATCTCTCGGAGGTCCATTCACCGGTATGTATAATATTGCGATCCTCAGCCTTTTGCATGCTGGAACTCTTTTGACTGGCCGAGCGAGAACTCGTCTTGGGATCCTTCCCGACATCAACGGAGCCCTGTTGCTCGACCAACTGGGAAAAAATATCGTCAGCGGTAATCAATCTGATAGACTTGCCCCGACAAGGGCGCGCGGTTATGAGGAGAAACTGCTGATTTCTTTTAATCAACGCCAGGATCAGCACGCAGCCCAACAATCACAAATAGAGCTTTGATTCTATCCCCAGTGGAGCACGTCCATACACACCTGATAGAACCCACGGCTATTTAAGCTGATGGCTGAAAACGATATGAGCTTCGTCACTGAAACATTTGCATGTACAAGGAGAAGGGTGCGGTTTTACGTGTAGATCATTTGCACGACGACGTGGGGACGCCAGGTACCCCAATTCCAAGATTCCCTACACACCGAGTCAACGACAGAAATATAAGCACCGCTGTGAAAGCGTTCTGTGGAGCGGGAACTAGCGGCAGCATCCGATTTGAATTTGCCAGAAGCACAGCACCAAATATTGGTGCGGGGTAGTCTCTAGTCTGGTGATCCAAACAATCGATACCTAGCATCCGTTATGACGGCTTTGATTCATGAACTGTAACACATCTTTATGAGGTGTTTGGTATGGGCAACCCTGGTCGCGGGTGTCGCACCATACATAAGCATCTGCTCCTAATCTCCGAGTTGGAGATCCATGTGTCAGACTCGCCCGGGGGCTGAAAGCAGGCGTGCATGTGGACGCATAACGAACGCAGTGGATTATTTGAAACTAGGGCACGGAAGTGAGACAGACCCGTAGGGGGCCGCACTAGGATAATTCTGATGCTCCTTGGTGAAAACAAAACAAAAAAAAACATGGTCAGATGCGATATTATGATCCGGAGAAAGAGCGCGTGACTCAGGACGATGCTTCGAGGACGTAGTGAGAAACGGCGGATAGTCAGCGGACAACGGCGTGACCGACGGTTGGAAAGCGGCTTTAATAGTAACGTAAGGCTCTAGTCCGAAATTTTTAGCATGTAAAAGGATCAACGTCGGGGAACCCCGGGGTCAGCACTTCAGCTCTGGGTTGCCGGATCGATACGGCCAAACATATCCTCATTTCAATTTTCATCTGTTGGGCCTACTAGTATCTGACGCGTTCCCCATTGACACCAGTGCATAATTACCGATCTCAACGCTCGATATAACATCTTCGGTAAATCTCGACACGTCAACCGAAGGGTCGCTGCCATAATGACACGTACTAATAGTAAGCAGTCTGACGTTGCAAAATTCGCCACTGTAAAGGTGGCAGAATATGATGATGCTCAGTTCGAACGCGGGAGGTTCTTGAACTCATGCCATCGACCTATCAATAGCTCTGGCAGGTCAGCAGATCTGTCGCTGCGATTCATTCATGCGACACTCTACACCCGATCGTTCTTCAACTGTAATTTTTATTCCTCGTATGATCACAAGGTCATTTCCGTGAACGTGCCGAAGCCTTCCGAACAGGATATATATTACAGTAAGCGTCTCCGTGAATGCCTTTGTTTCAAGTTCCAACCTCTCCATAACCCCACGATGAGGAACTTGCTGTTGGGCTTGTCCTTGTTCCTGTCATCGGCGCTCTTTTCGCGGGTCCTCGCTGGACTACCTGACTACAAGATATATGGTGTAAATTTAGGCTCATGGTGTGTGCATCTCAACCTCAGTATTCCGCTGGGCTCTTGACCCCGCCGGCGGTATAGGCTTGTGCTCGAGCCCTGGATGCTCCCACAAGGTATGGGCACCCGTTGCGTTCTGACGCTCGCTGGTCTTGACGGCCCTCAGAATGGATAGCAATGGGTGGGGAATCATGTTCAAATTGTGCAGACTGCATTGCAACCGAATCGTACGTTGAATCTGCGCCACGACTCGATTCGTATTCTCATGCATACATAGTGCATTTGCCCGTGCGTATCCCATCACCGCTGACGAACAATTCGCAAAACACTGGGATACCTGGTTCACCGAGTCCCACGTCGATCAACTCACAAAGGCAGGGATTAACACAGTTCGAGTCCCAGTATGTATGCAAATCAACATTCTATTCTATTCTAATAAGACTTTTTTGATCATTCAGCTCGGGTATTGGATCGTTGAAGCACTGGTAGACTTCCCTATAGAAGCATACCCTCGCGGAGGTCTTGCGTACTTGGTATGTACTTCAAGAAAAGAAACTAGTTCCTGAATCTGAGCATGGACGGATTTGACAGCGTCGAGGCTTGAACTGGCTGAAAAATGCTGGAATTCAGGCAATTTTGGATCACCATGCATTGCCAGGCGTTCAGACGCCCTTACAAATGTTTACCGGAAAGTACGTGGTCGAGCGTCCAGAACATTTCATTGAAACTGAATATATGGTAGTTGCACCGCTGATGTTCAGTTCTATGTCAGTGAGCATGACAAGATATATAGCACAGCCTGACGACCTGCCTACTAGACGCCCTATAACTATCATCGTGCATTGATTTGGACTGCTGTGATGACATCGCTTGCACACCTCGATCCCAACTTTGGCAGTGTTTTCGCCATTGAGGCTGTCAATGAGCCCATCATGAATGCTTCGCAGACACCGGACTATGGCGAATGTGTGTCCCCTCATTTTGATCGATCTATCTGGATTTTGACGTTATGTTCCAGTTCAGAAAAACTTTGTCCAAACTGTTCGTGTCGTGGAGCTCACGCTTGGCATCCCGATTTCTGGCATGTCGTTGAACACCTCTACCTCGTCGACGAACTTTACTGCCGCTCTTAGCGATGCATGCTCTTCTTCTTTGTTCAATGCTCAAGTTGCAGCAGCAGTTCAAGATGCTATCCCTATCCTCCTTGAACTTGCCTTCTCGGACGGACTCGGAGATATATTTACATCGTCGCCATTCAAATCCGGTCGATCTTCATTGGTTACCAAGTAGGATTCCCAGTATGCGTAGCGCACAATATTGCTTACATTACCCTAAGCTTCATGGATGTGAACTGGCAGTACAACAACCCACCCAACCCCGCGGATGCTGCGATTGGACCTCAGGGGTACGATAACCATTTGTACTACTCGTAAGTCGCTGGTTACCTCTTATGTGTCCTCTTGCTCACACGCTTAAGGTTCGGGGTAATGCATTTCCGGTGGTCTCTGTTGACGCTTTACTCATCTTGTTCTCCAGGGTGTTGCCGATGCGAATCCTGATGCCTACTTGACCAGCGTGTGCAGTAAGCCATTTCATGGCATTTCTCAGACGTATTGTTCACCCTGACACCCTCTCAGACCTGCAGCGTATCCAAAATGATGCCGCCCTTGGCAACTCCCCTCTCTGGTTCGGCGAATGGGGACTTCCGACCCAATTCAATGCCACAGATGATTTCCTCTACAAGTGGGCGGACGCTCAGAAATGGGCGTACAGCAAGGGTGCTGGTTGGATTGTAAGCATGTCGTCTTTGCCCAACCGAGACTGTCCTTCTCAAACCGAACCCGTGAATGATCTAGTTTTGGAACTTCAGAACCGAGATTTCCAGCCTGACAAACGGAACCGCATTGGCTCGGCAATGGTATGTAGCTCAAAGCAAACACTTCCATGTCGAAACAGTCGATGACTCGATCTCGTTAGGTCCTATCTCGAAGGCCTTAAAATGGGATTCCTCACAGAAAACCCTGCCGCTTACCACAACCCCAACGTATGCGCGCCGTACATCAACGGCACGAACAGCACGACGTCATGAACCTGCTAGCATTACACTCTTTACATGCACGGACGCAGATGTTTGAACCCGGTTACCCTCGACTGATGCCATTCGTTATTATACCTTTCGATATCTCATCACGCTCGTTTTGTTTATTTCTCTTCAGGCTTTGGGGCCTTGTATTCGGAGACGTGATGCTGTCATGTTCGTCGTTGCACAAGTACTGTGAGGAGCTGCCAACGAGGGGGCGAAGAACGTCCGATCAGGTATCAAACGTACATTCAAGTCGATCACCCGGCACTCCCTTGTAATTTGAAACACCGGGTATTGCAGGTCAGTTCGAACTGAAGCATACGGGATTCAGGTAACAGCGATGCTTGTCGCTCAGAATCGCCCAGGGATTTGGTCGAATTAAGTTTGAACGCGAATCGTAGCGCTACTGTGACCATCACAACTGTACGTTCGATATGTTCGTTCGGCGTCCTTCCGAACTTGTCGTTTGCCATGTTCGAGTTGGCCACGTCGTCATCAGATCGTCACGGTGGGTGATAGGGCGAGATGCTGCAATGGCACGACTGGAGGCAAGTTCCACCCGTTGCGAGCCACTGAGTCGCAGCGACACTACACATTGCAACTTGAACTTCCGCCGATCTAGTCTGGCTAGTTGCTACGGTAAAGCTGACGGAATGGCCCATCGACTCGACGGTGTGGCATACCCCCATTCCTAACGAAATGCAAGTTCGACCTAGTACATCGCGTCCGCCGATCGAGTTTGCGTGACTCGGCGCTCTGCCAGGAATCGATGCACGCGTCTTTCAAGTCGGTCTGTGCTCATTTGCTTTCGCATATGCCACGTATGGGACTCCCCGAGTCGAATTCAAAGTCGTCTGTGTGGAACGTTTCAAGGTCAGCGTGCCAAAAGGTCGTGGTTCCGAGATCGTCAGATGTACTGCAGTATGCCAGTATTTCGGATTCACATCCTGGCGGCCCGCTCCAGCCAGCCGTTCCGAGTCGGGTGGTCAACCGGTCGTTCGTGCGAGCAGTCGATGCGTCGTCATGCATCATGATCGGGAATAAGTCGGGCAAGTCGGAGATCGAACGGCGCCCGTTTTCTAGCTCCCATAACCCCCGGATCTATATAATACTGGCAAGACCATATTGGTCTTGATTGATATACCTGGGTAGTATCCCCGGATCATTGATCGTCCTTTGACCCATCATGATGTATATCATCATCAAACGATATATTTGGCACATTGGGACCCCTACGTGGGGACCTCACGACCTTTGGGTATGTCTCAAGCTTGAAAACGGACACAACGGTCTAATCGTTTGGCTCCCCAAAGTCACTCGCGCCAAAACCAGTAGCTCTGGATCACCAAACTAGAAACCATTTCCTTGAGCCCGCTTGTAATACACTTCGCCATAGTCTTCATTCTATGTATTCGAGGTCCGATGCATCTTTTGTACGTTGAAAGAATGCCAGAGTCAAAGTTAAACGACAAAATGCCGAAAAAGCTATCTATTCGACGATGCTCAGCTCCCTGGTACGTGTCTTTGCGAATTCATCTTTGTATGCGTTCCAGATCCTGTGGGAATCGAGTCAGGGGTGTGTGATAGAGGCCGTCGAAAAGCCGGACGGACCGGGTCAGCTCTTCGATATAGAGCGTCTGCACCCGAGTCACTTCTTCGATCGACGGCTTATCACATTGCTGGATATGTATTGGCCGGCCAACTATGGACGTCATAGAGTCTGAAGGTGGAAGATTTGGAGGTTATAGAATAACTCACTAACTGATACGATCCTCCGACGATAGGGCATTAGTCCCAAGTTATCTGTGGATGGCTGCATCAGCGGGAGGTTAGTTTAGGAGATCGTATAACGCGCACAATTTAACAATCCACGTCCGTGGAACAAAGGGAGGGTGAATCCGAACAGGTTTTGGAACTTCTTTTGTAAAGCGTACAGAGTGGTCCCCTTTTCGTTCGGCATTTGCTCATAGATCTAGAGAAATAATAGAGTCAATTCAAGATAAATTCTAAGCAAACCTAGGATCTGTACATCGTTTTCGCCGAAGGAAAATACCGGTACTAAGTCAGCGCTGACAACATGGACATAAATGAGGGTGAGATATCCTAATTTCTGCAAGTAATCTAACGCACCCATGCTGAATCGCGACCTTGATAAATCCCAGCCTGCGAGTTTAAAGTATGAGCATTAGCGTTAGCCTGAACTTTTCGACCTACCTCCTTCTCAACGTCAGGTCTGCCGTACCTGGGCGAGCATTCAAGCTTTCTGCAGCACCGCCGACTACGATAGCAATGGCCTGCCCTGCGCCACGTTTCAAGATGTTAGAACAAGATTGCTTAGAGACGCTGCTGATCCCAAGGGCCATGAGGATTTCGCGATATATAGGTACGTCAAAGTTATTTGTGAGGGTAAGAAGGTGAGGCTGGATCCCAGGAAATGCGAGGGAAAACCCAGTAGCTAATTGCCCCAATCATCATCAGTATGCAACCTTGCGAGAGGATAGCAGAGTAACCTTCTGTTGCGAAAGTGGCTATTGCACCCCTTTGAGAGCACACTGAGAAACAGTTTGTTGACAAAAAATTAGTCCCTTACATTCCTATGATTCCTAGAGTGAAAGGGTTTAGACACAAGCTGGTAAGATCATTGCAGCTTAAGACGAACCATGTGGATGATAACCAAACACGTATGGTCGGTCCGCCGGTAAGTCGCATTCCTTTACAAAACCTTTAGGCCAAATGACTAAAGACCCAAGAGGTGCTCAACTCACTTTCATGAATCTAGGAGTGTTGCATAGGACAATCAAGGACTGTGACGTGTTGATATATGTCTGGAAACGTACGAGGCAGGGTAGTACTCTGCAAAGTACCGCCATATCTTCAAAGAACGAAACCAAGGGCTCAGCCTTGTGCCATGTTCTGGACTTTTATCGATCCATCGCATCCATGCGACGTAAATGGCAAGGAATGGCCAGAGGGCTGGAACCGAACTTGAGCACATACAAGGTGAGTCAAGCATCGATGTAAGAAAACAGCCTCGTACCATAGGAATAGAAAAAGGAAAACACAATTTACAAGTAATGTGGACCAGGCGGCGACCACCATCGTTTGCAATCTACGTCGTCGGGGTATCTTCGTGGGCGCAAAACTAATAGCGGATGCTTCAATATTCGCAGAATTCATGGTTTCTGTGCAAGCGAGCAAGAAGAATACACGAAAGAATCACTCAACTCGATCGATGCATGCAGGGCGGCGACAGGGTGCAACGGCGAAGAAGTTAATTTGGACAACCTTCCGCGTAACGCTGAGGCAGACAATGTTCGAGCTGATGTCGTCAGTGGGCGGGCGTGGTCCGACATTTTTGGCTGTCGTCGCCGACTGCTCGAGAATGAGGAGAGTATTGCAATTATGCTGTCGATGGCAGCCGCTACGCTTGACAGATTGGATATGCAGTTTCACCTGTCTGTCTGGTCCGGCAACCCAGCAAGTGCACGTGACTCCATCCACTCAGGGGCTACATACTGTTGTTGAATCCAAAGCTGTATAGCCTGACAAGGACCCGGCTAAAAATTGACACTGATAGCCCTTCAAGTCTCCATCATTCCAATCTTCCCTGTTCCCAACTCTTCGGCCTTCAGCTGTGTGAAAAAGTTGCCGAGAGTGCCACAATTCAGATAGCACCTTTCGGGGTCCCGCGGGTCTCTTTAGGGTGCTTCGGGGCCCGTGACACGGTGGGATCGGACACAGCGCTCTCCAGAAAATGTCCAGCATCGTGAACGTTTTCGTGGTTTCCCCAGACACGCGATCCGAGCGGCGGTTTGACCTCCACATCACTGTCGAGCAGCTCAAGGTTCTGATCTTCCCACCCGTACACCCGTCCCTGACCCGTTCACGTTCACAGACGAAACTCGAACTCATCACCGGGATCCCGGTCCAAAATCAAAGCATCTCCATCCAAAACGGCGAGGGTGCGACGATCGGACAGCTTTCGGATGACACAAAGCAGCTGGGCTTTTATGGACTAGCGACGTTGCAAACATTGAATGTAAGATCGATTGTCGTGTCCATGATCCGCTCGACGCGATCAACGTGTCATACCACAGGTGATCGATACGAACCCCGCCACCTCGTTCACTGGACAGCTCTCCGACGTATCTCAAGTCGAGAAATTCGAGCTGAGCGACGACGCCTACACGAAAAGAACAGGTCGCTAGTCAAAGGACCGCCGCGTGGTTGTGTTGCACGTTGCTCATGTTCGCTTTTCTCCAGATTCCGTACTGGCGTACAAGCAACGACACAAAATGGGCCGATTTGCTCCACCTACGGAGAAACCTCTACCTGTTGCTAGTGTAGACGTCCCGATCGGCGCACGTTGCGAGGTCGAATCAACCGAAGAAGGACTCCAGAAACGCGGTACGGTGCGTTTCGTGGGCCAGACCAGCTTCGCAAAGGGAGGCGTTTGGGTCGGCATCGAATACGATGAGCCGATCGGGCGGAACGATGGATCGTGCGCTCCTCTCTTTTGTCTTGATATCAGACGACCATCTTGACATACTTTATGTAGAGTCCAAGGAGAGCGGTATTTCACCTGTCGTCCCAATTACGGTGTTTTTGTGCGACCAGATAAACTGAGAGTCGGAGACTTTCCTGTAGAAGAAATCGATTTCGAGGACGAGGAGATGTAGCACGAGGTTCGTCGTGCGCGGCATCACAATGGTCGCGTTGTGCTAGATTCATGTAGCTGACTGACTTGTAGCATGTTTTCGAATCAAACGTATTCAGAACTTCAGCTGACTGAATGACAAACCCTTATGATTTGGAACGCTGATCCTTTGGTAGGGCAGGCTGCAACTTTGCGTCGTTTGCCAGTATTCGATATGCCAAGAGATCAGGTCGGTACCTTAAGACCAGCAAATCTCTTTTATGGTCGAGACTCTGGCGTGTCGGCCGTCGTCATACAGAGTCCCACGATAGCTGAAGTTAGATCTCGTGCGATGTGCTGTGAGTAGCCTGATAATGTCTTTCCGCGAATACCCGGAATGGACGCACCAGCGCTACTACCGATTTTCAACAATGTGCAGTGGGATCGCTCACGCTTTCATATTTCAGGCATCATTTACATTACCGGACTACAGAAGCTGACACGATTGCTTCGCCTCGACGAGAAACCATTTCGTTCGCGACTGATGACGCTACGGCCTGTGCGTCGAGAGTCGCACTGGCAGAGCTATGGGAAGTCGTCGTCGTCGTCGTAGTGGTGGTAGTGGTAGATGTCGACGAGGAGCTGGCAGTAGTGGATGGCGTAATCCCGACAATCTCAACCTCGAATGACTCGTCTGCGTTCGGTGGTACCCTCGAGGTGGTGGGCACGGACGCAGAACTCGAGAGGTTCAAAGACGATCGTGCTGGCGTGCTGAAGGCGGACGGCGTCGAAATGGTCGTCGACAGGGAAGGCGTCGAGGAAACCGAAACTGACACTGCGGCCTGAGCAGGCGTGACGGTCCGACTGGAGGATCCAGAAGCCGTCTCGGTGGTAAAGACTGTCGTAAAGATGGTCGTTGTAAAGATGGGTGCCTGGCCTAGGCTTGCGCTGATGGTATTAGACGGACTCGGGGAAGGTGCAGGTACTTCGAGAGCACCCGCAACGTATACGAGCGTGACGTTTCGAGCCTGTTGTAAAGCGCTGCTAGTGGGAACTGCACTCGTCGAGGTGCTCGAAGGTATCGGAGAGCTGCTCGTCGTAGAATTACCGTTGTCTCTCCGGACTCTTGCCCCGGCACACGGAGCCAGGTCATTGGAGCTATTAGCGATCGCTGATATCGGTTCGATCTTTCCGCTAGAAGGGTCGTAAGAAAATATCTGGCTCTCACGCGGATTCGACGAGGAAGCATTGTTGTTATCGTCGGCGCAAGGATCGTCTGCGTCGTTGACTGGAGTGGATTGGGTCGTGCAAGGTGTCATGAGGAGTGCAGACGTTGCTCCGGGATCTGGATCATAGGTGGCACAATACATGACCATTTCAGCGCTGCTTGCATCAAACACCTCCGTCGCAAGGGTAACGTGCTTGTCGGAGGCTCCTATGAGAATATTAGTGACACCCCATTGATAGGGGGCTTAAGACATACCCGTCGCATCCAACTCCGTGGGCATCATGATGAACTGAGTCTGGTTAGTCGTAGAAGCGTTCAACGGGAATGCCTTTGCACTGGTCTGACCCGACGTCCAGTTAATTGGGGTAGAGTCCACTGTCAATGACGCAAGACGCTGGGTGCTACTGAGCGACTGAGAAGCACCCTAGAGAGAATGAATCATGAGAAAATGGCGCGATCAAACAAGAAAAAGAACTCGCCATGATATCGATCCTCCCAAGAGCTAGATTGCTTTCATCAACTTGACGTCGATTGTGGGCATGGGATGATTGTTTGCCTGTGCTGCGGTGCCCATCCTCCCGATTTCTAGGCGGTGTGCGGGAGACTAGGTACGTGTTGCCATGCTCTCCGTGGACGTAAACCGAGGAGCGACGACTGTGGAGGGTAGTTCCTCGTCGATAGCGACTTCTCGCGAAAGCAGATCGGGGGGCTTTGTGATCGGCGTGACCGTGAGGATCCTGGCCTTGATGGTTATAAAGCTTCTGTGTGTGATCAGGGGCGCGGTAGCGTCGCAAAAGTGGTGGAAGGCCCGAGGAACGGTCGTCCAGTGGCTGCACGATGGTCGTCAACCAGAGTCAGCACGATACATGGAACACCTGAGAGGACATACGTGGTGCCCATCGTTCTTGCCGTCGTGCCTATGAGTTGCAGTTGGTCGACCGGAGAAAGAGGCGCTGTGCGTCCATTGATGAGTGTGAGGGGAAGAAGCAGGCTTCTCCATCGAATGGCCAGCATAAAGGTGTGCAGCGTCTACAGGGCGCGGGATAGCAACGGCAATGACTGCACAAAGGGAAGCGAGGACGGCGAAGCGTGCAGAGAGAACCACCATTATGAATCAAGTTTGCGTCAATGAATGGACGGGGACTGAAAAGGATGGCAAGAGAGTGTGCGACCGGCGCAGAAGACTTAATGCAATGGAATGCGATGGGAGTGCAAAGTAGCGCTGCCTGACGCTGCTAGGATCACCGGGATCCAGGGAGAGGAAGGAAGAGTTAAGAAGAGGGAAAGGCGCTCACAGGGACTCTTCTTATACCCTCAGTCTAGTATGTTTCACTGTTGTCAGCCAAGGACGAGATTGAATCAGCCTGGCAGTCTATAATGAAATCCCTCTGTCAACGGTACCAGTGAGTATCGGACCGTGCCACGTTCGACAATATGCTGTCCTCCAATCAACATCATTTGACCTAAGAACTAGACACAGTGAACGTACTCGCTTCGATTCAGACTGCAGCATGCAACAAAAAGTTCACTCCGTTGCGGCGAAAAAGCTGACCTCCAGGCGGAGGTGATTGGAGGATCCATGGTCATGTCGTCTAATCTGTAGTATAGTCAGCCAGTCCTATCCTAGGTTCTCCCTAGCAGAGAAGTGGCTCGGAGGTTTCCGGTGACTGGTTCCCACAGCAAGTGCTCTTTGTTGGTCAGTATGATGAGTCGTAAACGATGAGCGTCCAGTCCATCCTACCAGCAGAGATTATTTGCCAGATTCTGTGCTTCCTGAGTCCTCGAGACGTCGTCCGGTTGCGCACGGTGAGCTTATGTTCTTTCCACCGAACGGTTCAGCCTCAACTTGGCCTTCATGTCACCTCGCAAGGTTTCGAAACAATTTCGTGACATCAAGTTACCTTGATGGAATTTGGAGGGTCTTGTACGCAAACGCACGTTTGCCTCCTGGACCGTTTCCGTCCCAATCAGTCCAATTCCTCGAGCGTACTCTAGTAACATCATTGGCGCAGTGGTGGACGACGCAACCTATGCGAGATATTTCCACAGTGAGCATTCGAATCAAGGGTTTCCCGTCATCTACTCCAAAAATCATCAATGGAAGATGGCTCGTTGGCTGCAAGTCATCCCGGAAGTTCGTGATACATGACATCGACTCGGAGACAGCGCCCCGCTTTCGCCAGGTCTTCTGGGAACACGTCGAGCCAATCTGTGGATGGGCTGCATGCACCGTGACCTCTATCGACGGCCCGGTAGTCTACATCGTGTTTAAAGTCACGACCCCTGAAAAATCGTTTTCGCCGTGGTACGTCATCTGTCACCGTTCGTGTTCCAGCTTGACTATACTCATTTCTTATATTTCTCAGGAAGCTCCTAGAATTTCGCGTGAATAACGTCTCCGGTCATTTGTATCAATCGTTCTCCACGGATATTCCTACGGAAAATGAGGATAAAATTGTGGACCTGGATTACATCGTGTTTAGCGTCACCATTCCTGAAAGCTCGTTTTCGCCATGGTAAGCCATGCGTCATCGATAATCTGCCCCCATTCGAACGTTCAAACGTTCATGTTCCGACATGACAACATTGTGCTCATTTCTTCTATTTCTTGGGAAGCCCCTAGAATTTCCGCGTGAGCAACAACTCCGGCCATCTGTATTATTGGCTCTCCTTGGTATTCCTGTAGAGAATGTTGGTCAAGTGGAGTGCCTGAATGGCAGCCGCTGTGGACCGTTTTTACGCGTCTCTTTGCAGGCCCATCATCTGGTCCTTGATGTAAGTACTCGACAATATCTGCATTCGGCTACTCGTAAATAGTTAGCCGACTTTGTGGACGAGCGTCGTACGAGGTTACTTATCGAACGATGGTATAATTTACCACCTACTAGCTGGCGCTTCGAACCCATGCAAATTCGTTCACCCTACTTACAAAAAAATACATGTCATCACTCTTTACCCCATCATTCACGATGCATTCGTGCCATCGACTTTCGTGAGTGTTCACGTTAACCACCGAAGCATGTTCCGTTCGCAGCGACCCTGGCGTCCTCCGTCAAGGTTTCTCACAAGCGTCATCGATGGTCACATGTCAACCCCATCCGTACTAGTAACTCCCTCGTCGATCCCACCACTTAACGGAGCAACAAACATCCGGCTTCTAGATCAATCGATCGAGGGACAGGATGGGTTTCCCCTGTATCAACCTTGTGCCACCCAAACATACATCCACCGACACGAACACCGTCTTGCCGATAACGATCGACACGCACAATAGCCTTTCCAAATGGGGATGATGGGCATGTCGGAGGTTTCGCTCTGAGAGGGACGCCGTTCAGGCCGCATTCCGGCCCCTATCCAGTCACATCGGTCCACGATCAACGCGTCCCAGGAGTCATTGCATCACCCACTTATCATATCCCTATCAATGATACTTAGTAGTCCTTTGCACCGAGAAACTTGTGTCGGTGAAAGAGCAATTTAGGTCCCCCATCAAATGCAAAATTACAACGAATATAAACATCTATAGTAATATATACGGCGACATATAACGCATTTTCTGCGATTTACACAGGGAAAAATGAACGGTTACGTTTTCCGTCAATGCACGTTTCGACAACCCAGATAACTATAAAGAAGCTGGAAGCACAGGCTGATTCATATACCATTCTGCTGCTCGATCTCCTTTGGTTGCTGTAAGTGGACGGCCCCTGGCGGGCCCCGGTCGCGTGGTAGCTCCGTCACTGCGAGCTCAATGTCCAGGTCCGTCGTCCCTGTCTTGGAACTCATCTCGTTGTTCCCACTGGGCTCAGGGTTCACCTTTTCGATGTCTGCATCTAGGTCTGGCCAAAGATGATCGCCCAATGCTGCTATCTGCCTGTCTACCTCCTGGCTGATATCGCGTGTCGTGACAGGCCGTGCTTGGAACCCTCGAAGATTGAGGATAAGGCGTTGTCCGATGACTGAGAATAATGGAAACGATAATCTGCCACACAGCGTGTCAGAATACACAAACTCGGACGACGACGATCATTGCTTACGCTATCGCAAGGAAAGTTCTTGGATCCTATTCAACAAACAATCAAATCATCACTGCTGAGTACTAGTTACAAAATAAATGTGAGAGGACTCACGCTACCGAACGCGGACCTGTTATGTTTTCAAGTTTGAGTGAACGATCGAACAAATCAGATATGAAGGAAAAGTCTCCTTACCAGCATACCATTGCAAATGCATTGTTGAACAAGCTTGTCTGCACGGTGTGAGATCAATTCTTCCAAGGCGTTTGGCAAGCTTACCACGTAAAACAAGACGGCTGAACCACCAGTCAATATCTACTTGCAAATATACTGTAGTATGAAACACCCTTACCGTCCCGTACCAGAAGATGAATCAACGGTGATGAGTAGAGACCGCGGGACCCCTTTATGAGCTTTCGAAGACTGTGCCATACAATTGCCAATGTAATAATGTCGAGCGTCATTCTACGCTGGAAGTTAGGGCCAAAGGTACTACCCCCAGTCACAATGACTTACGTTGCAAACCCTGCCAGCCACTGAGTAATCAGAGCGATCTCAGATATCTCAACATTTATAAGGGTAATGACACCTACGACGTATGCTGCAATGTTATAAGTAAAAAGGCGTCAGGGAGGGCTTTGAGGGTATACAATCATGAAATAACGTACGAAACATTGGCATGATACAGACACCAACTTGTTCAAGATATGGGGAAGAGAACACTACAAAAAAGATCAGTTACATGTCGGCGGGACTAGTACCAAACTACGCACAGCTGAGAGTAGGGGTGGTCTGCGGATAAATCATCACTGAGGCCATAGCAAGAAAGTAGAGCATATATAATGTAATCAAAAAAATTGTAACACGGTACGTGCAAC
>QGOI01005686.1:4453-19929 GCA_003313885.1 Boletus sp. MG55
GCGACGTTCCAAACGCATTCAGCTTGGGGGGGGGGGGTGACGTCAGGCCATGTATGTTCTCGTTGAATCCACCATCTGCCACTGGGATCTCCGATTGCTGTGGCGCGCTGGTATGCGAATACGCGGGCGTGGTACGCAGTGATGATCTAACGACAGCGATGACGACACGAAAAATGGATGGAATGGGGTGCAGTATTTGCAAGGACGCGTCGCTCGGAGACGGTGTTGGAATAGGATGGCGTAGAGTGCCAGCATGTATCGATAGTTTCCTGAAGGACGCGATCGGATTGTATGGGCAGATGATGTCGTTGTGACTTGTACGCCTGGGCCATTAGGCTGCCGATGTCGTTCATTACGCTTATTGCTAGTAAGCAAAGCTGTATTAGTGCTGGACGAGGGTTTTCGCCTACAGGACAAACTCACCGTTGTGTGTGACGGACTGTGGCCTGAGTCTGTGTGCGAAGATGGGCGCTCGAGCAGTCATGCCTGCTTGCTCGTCCGTCGGGACATCCCTCTCCGAGGATCGGGGTCGGGCCACCGAGCAAGCAATGTACAGTACGAGTAGGGGCAGGTAAGGGAGCGGTGAGTAGCGGTTTCGAGCCTGCGAAAGCTCTCGTCAGGGGGCTGCCGCTACCCCGACCGCTGCCCATCCGAGTCCGTTTAGGGTCCTAGCTGCCAATCTTAAACCCCTATCGAGGGAGTTGGCCAGACTCGCAGAGGCGACCACGGCGATACGAGGGCACGACCCCAGATAGATTGGTTGCATTGTGGTCTACACAAGTGGGGAGGAGGGAGGCTTCCTGCTCGAAGAAAAGGGTAGAGAGAGATAAGGGGGGGGAGGGGGGTTCCCACAGGCCCTTTCGGGCACTCGCCTGCACTGCTGCGCTGCCATGCGGCCCCCACGTCGGCACGTGGGATCGCTCTTCGCCGCATCCGTACAACAGGATTCGATGAAGCAACCCAGAAGGCAGTCAGAGGCCATCCAATAACCAAATGCAGGAAAAGGCAGTGTGGACGGATTCATACCTAGTAATCGAACATGGGCGAGTCGCTCCCCGCACGCTATCCCCCACTACATGTCCGCTTCCCAAGCTCTGCCTATTTGGATGTAAAAGGGCAGGACAGGGACAGGCAGTTGGATGATAGCTGCAAGTGATCATAGCGATACATTCTGCAAGGTGTTAAGCATGAAAGAAACGGGTTAGGCATACGGACCTCGCAGGGGTGGGACCGATCCAACGAGCTGCATGTACGAACAGGGAGAGGTTGAACGTTGAACACCGTGACGTCCATGCAGAGCGCATATGATCGGCTACCAGCATCTGCTTCCCGAAGGAGGATGTGCGCTCTCTCGCCTGACTGGCCTAGAAGCCCATAAAATGGACGAGAGGCTAGCGGTGGCCGGCAGTGATGTCATGTCAGACAAAGGGTATTTTAACTTGAATTCGTTGAGCGGGATACCGTAACTAACGATGTGTGGTGTGTCATGAGATGATGCCTGACGACTTGTCGGCCTCACATATCCATGGATGCAGTGCCTTTGTGCAGGAAAAAAAGGTATACTCGTTGGAAACACAGCCGGGTTTGGTGCGGGTGTGAGCAAGCGCCTAAGACACGTCGGAGGTGATCATGATGGAGTCTGTCTATATCCAGCAAGAGCAACGTGTATATAATGCGGAGATGGCGTACATATAGCATCTTGTTCCTTGACTCCCTCCACCACCCTGCTGAAGTAAGTCGTTGATGACCATGGCGTCGACAATGTTCGGTGAGTACTGACAAAATGGACCTGCGTTGATGCTGATCGTTGGACAAGAGCGTTCTGCGCTCATGGAAAACAATTTAAACGCTGACGGTGATAGTGTAACACTTGCGGCAAATGGCGAGCATTTCGTGAGCGCCAGCTCGGATGGGGTTCAAGTGTTGCGAGTAGAGGACGGCGAAGAAATGGCGACAATCAAGACAAGAAATGTCACATGTCTCGCTGTCTCGAAGGATGGCAGATGGATCGCAGGGGGGTCGCGGTACCCGTACAAGTTGTTCGTGTGGGATGCAAAGACGTACGAAAAAGTCTTTGAGCATGAGGAGAGCGACGACTCCATCAACGGAGTCGAGTTCTCGCCAGACTCGACTCGACTCGTCGTTGCTTCGAACACAGCCACCGTTTGGGACATCGCAACTCGCACAATGCTCGTTCCACTCCCCCGCAATGGCTTGGTGACAACAGCCAAGTACTCGCCGCAAGGTGATCGAATCGCGACAGCCAACCGGAATTCCATTCGGGTCTGGGACAGCAACAATGGCCGCTTACTCATGGACATCCCAGTGGCAGTCGAGCCAGTATACAGCACTGGTCTCCTCTGGTTCAAAGATCACCTCTTTGTCGTATCCGACAATAAAATCAAGAAAATCGATGCATCCACCGGGTCAGCAGTCGCGGAATGGCCTGTTCCCCATAGCGACTTGTGCTCGTGCATTGCTTTGCCGGAGCACGGGGAATTCATCGCATACTCTACAGACCGTACCGTCACGTTTTGGGACATGTCGACACACTCCCAGCTCGGTCTCGTCCAACTCACCAAAGGGATACGTTCGATCGCGTTGTCACCAGACGGCCGATTTCTCGCAATGAGTGGATACAGCCAGAATATTACCGTCAAGAGCCTGTATTGCATCACTGTAAGCATCGTGTCTCGTTTGATTATTGCACACCTGAACGACTTTCTTGTCCCAACCATCGCATTCACTTTCTTTGTCCCTTCTGCACTCCACTCTCCAGGAACCAGACATTCAGATTCGCGGCGCTGCCCTCGACTCGTGGAAGCACGATCACCTCCTAGACGCAGAAACATCATTGACCGCAGCAATCCCCACCTCTGAGGATTCGAGCCCTCATCTACTCGCCTGTCGAGCTCTTGTCAGATCACGCTTGCAGCAGTGGGACACTGCAATCGTCGATGCCGAAAAGGTGTCTACTGGTCTGCTTTCACATATGGTGACACTGACGCTAATTCACACCAAGTCCATCAAAATCGAGCCATCCTTCTTTGGCTACATTGCAAAGAGTATCGCGCTTGTTGGCATGGGGGAAAGGCATGCGGCATATCGAGCATGCGACATTGCATTCCAACGCTGCCATTCAAATCACATCACCTTTCTCCTTCTGATCAAGGTGTGTACTTTTCGAACTTGATTGCCTCTCAATCACTCATGTCGCGTAGGCTATCATTGTGTTTATGGCGGGAGAACACGACGATGCGATATCGCGCTTAGACGACATCGCTGTCTTCTCCGATTCAATATATCGTGTGGTCCAGGTACGTGCATAACCTGCCATCGCATGGTGAATGTCGGCAGTGACATTTCCACTAGGCATATATGCATCTTCTCGTTGGAAACTTGCGTATGGGGAGCGGCGACTACGAGGGTGCGATACAGTCGTTCGAGCGTGCACGAACCCGGGTGCGATCCAACATACAACTTCGCCTCATTTCTATTTCATTGGTAAGCCTCCTACTTGCTATCTCACGACGTGTGGTCAAGGGTCATCGTTTTGGACAGATATTCGGATGGAAGTTTGATGATCTCTGGATTACAATTAGACAGCGTCTTTGTGAAGCCCTGTATGCGGCGGGTCACACGAACAAGGCAGGAGAGTCTGTACTGGAGATGATAAATCCTGTCAACGAAGCGATCTCTACGACCAAACCCATCACCGAGTGGGTTTCCGGTGAGTCTATGTTCCATTTGTTTGTCCGCCGTGCACTCAACCTTTTCTGTCAGATTTCACACGACGATGCCTCTCCGCTGCCCATAGTGATGATGATGCAGCTTCGAAGATAGCCCGACACGATGAAGCGCCGACACTTCATGCGACCATTAATTTAACAACCCCCACACCACTTTTGCGAGCGTGGGCAAGAACGACATTGGCGACTGGCTCGTGGAGAGATGTGTTGATTACCGCTGCCACTGTGGGCACCTCCCTTTGGTTTGGTATCCCTTGTGGGCCTGACCTTCTTGGTTTGAAGTTCATGGTTCCGAGATCCATGGTATATCGAGCCATATGTGAGCAGCTCGAGGCGATTGATCGTATAATCGACGCTACCGAGTGTTTCCGCCAAATGGTGGACGAATTGGCAGAGCAGAGAAACGTGCAGGATGAACAGGCAGAATGGGTTCTTGGTGCGTGAGCTTGCAGATTCTTTAGGCGTCGTCGTTCATGTGACCATCATACGTTAGATTTTAGACGTCGTTGCTCGGGGAAGCTAGAGGACCTCGGGAATACTGTAATGTGTGGAGACCGGCACGATGATGCCATCACCTATTATTCAGCTGCACTGTCCCTTCATCCGGCTGCACCACTGGATCTACTCATGAAGCGAAGCAAGGTGTACGTAGCTAGGGGTCAGTGGGAGGATGCATTAAATGACGCAAACGAGGTGTGTTCCTTTGTCTCAACCAGGTTAGTTCTTGTCAATATATGATTAACAGGTGATCTCAATCGATCCATCATCTCCATGGGGCTATGAGAGGAAGCATGCAGCTCTACACAAGGCGGGAGACTATGAAAGTGCAATAGATGCACTCGAGGTGATGCTGTCGAAGATGTCGCAGTCGCATGATCCTGGGATTCGCGGTAAGGGCATCAACCTGCTAATTTTTTTGCTGCTGACGTTTCCTCACAGAGCGCCATCACGAATATGTAACTCCAGCACAAACAAAGGCGGTGATCCGCAGGACTATTCAGGATGCCATCCGAGACTCGCCACGGGTGCTCATCAACACCATCTCTGGTCGCCTCTGCAATAAATCCGAACAATCTGCTACATTTGAATCCCTCCCAGTGTTCAAAGAACTCATTTCCTCTATGACAACACACATCGACCACGCCCGCATCGAGAGCGACGTCATGGAGTACTATCGTTACGCCACGTTCTCACACAAGTGGGAAGACAATGAACCTCTGTTCGATAAAGTGATACGTATCGTCGTGTACGAGCTCGAGGAGTCTCTCACGCACGATAAGGTGCAGATGTTCTGCAAGATCGTGCGGGATGATGGGTTCAATTGGGCATGGACAGATACATGCTGCATCAACAAAGCAGATCACTTCGTGCTCCAAGAGGCCCTCGTTGCCATGTTCAAGTGGTATGAAGGTTCTGCCTTGACGATCATTTTTCTCCGTGGTGTTCGCTCTCCGTCGCAGCGCGGTGATCTCGTGAGGAGCATTTGGAACACTCGTGCCTGGACATTCCAGGAATACCATGCGTCGAAGGTGGTCCGATTCTATACCGAGGACTGGAAGCCATACATGAACCTCGACGTCCCTAACCACAAGGAGTCGCCGGAGATTATCTCAGAGATGGAGGAGGCGACGGGTGTCTCTGTACAAGCCTTGATGTCACTCCGACCAGGTTTAGACGACATTCGGGAGAAGCTGTGCCTAGCTTCAGGACGAGAGACGACCCTCGTCGAGGATTCAGCCTACTCACTGCTCGGGATATTTTCCATCTCGTTGCCAGTTGTATATGGAGAAGGGGACAAGGCACTCGGGCGACTTTTGGGGCAGCTACTCACAAGCTCAGGAGACACGAGCATCCTTGCATGGACCGGGAAATCAGGTGGCTTCAACAGCTGCCTCCCGGCCAACATCACTGTGTTCAACAATTTGCCGACAACACACATTCCACCTGCCATCAATGGTGCTGATATGGGCACGATTACTGCCAGCTCTTCACTCAGTCCCACCTTGGTCATGAAAATGTATGACCGGCTCCTTGAGCTTCCTGTACCATCATTTGCAGATCGACGGATGAAGCTTCCGTGCATCCCCTTCAAACTTGGACCTGTATCAGGTTCTCAGAGTATCTTTCGTGCACAAACAGCTGGGCTCGGGGTTGTGGAGATCAGCACGAACGAGAATCTGTCTAGATTCGATTCCCTTTACCTCATTCACCCTTGGATCGACTTTCTCCTCGACCAGTCTTCTTCAATAGGCAAGTTGCTATCATTCCCTACCCCTTCCAATACTGCATCAGCAACCAAGCAGTCACGAGCATCACGGCTTGCTGCTCGGCTCGGGCGGCCATTTAGCGGACGGCCTGCCGCATCCCTTCTAGATGCAGCTTCTCTCCGACCCCCGTCATCTATATCGCAGGCAGATAAGCACATGCGAGCCCTCCGAGTGCTTGCTCGACTGAGACAACCATTCGGTGCGCTTTTGCTTACACCAGACCTAGGCGGTGTGGCTGCATACAGGAGGGTTGCTACGGATAGTCTTATCACTGTCCAGGTACCAGAGATCACACCGACGATATTGAAGAAGCTGATTGACGACGTACGCATACTGGACGTGCTTTAGCGACGGCTATCCTTTACACTCATATGATACATTTCTTTGCCCCCCGTGACTCTTTGACTTTCCGAACATGGCTTTGATGTACCCCCAAGTTTCGTCTACTCGGTGTGAATTCTTGTTATCGTGACCCCGTGCTGGTTTTGTCTGATAAATTACTCGACTCGACTTGTAACTCTACTTATATATACGTACAGCTCAAACCCTCTTACTCCTCTCCGTCTTTCTTACCATCGAATCCATTCACCCTCTGTCGGAGTCTGGGCTGCAGATCATGGCAATTAACTCTGGAAGGTGTTAACCATGGAAGAGACCTGTTGGGCATACGGACATCGCAGGGGCGGGTCCGATCCAACGAGCTGCACGCGCGAATGCAGAGAGGTTGAATACCATGATGTCCATGCAGTGCACATACGATCGGCTACCGCAAAGCAGGATATGTACTCTTTCGCCCGACTGGCCTAGAAGTCCATAAAATGGGCGAGAGGACGGTGGTGGTCGGCAGTGACATACTGTCAGGCTCAATGGGTATTTCATCTTGGATTCCTCGAGCGGGATATCGCTAACGATCAAGTGTGGCGTGCCATGAGATGCGTGACGACTTGTCGGCCTCAGGATGCGGTGCTTTTGTGTAGGAACAAATCCGGCTTCCTTGGAAATACAGCCAGAGTTGGTTTAGGTGTGGGAAATCGCTTGGCAGGCTGAAGAGAGGTGCCTGTCTATACTTACCCACTGGCAAGGGCAGCGTGTACTTATACAATGCGCATAAGGCTTACAGATCGGATCTTGTTCTTGACTCTGTCCACCGTGACCGCTCTGCTGAAGTGAGTCACAGCACGGCGTCGACAATGTCTGGTGCGTACTGACAAGATGGACTCAGAACTGCGAAGTTGATGCTGATCGTTGGACAAGAACATTCTGGGCTCATCGAAATCAACGCTCCCAATGGAATCGTATCATTTGCAGCAAATGGCGAGTATCTCGTGAGCGGCAACTCGGATGGGATTCGAGTGTTGCGAGTAGAGGACGGCGAAGAAATGGCAACAATGGAGGCGGAAGATATCGCCTGTCTCGCTATCTCGAAGGATGGCAGATATATCGCAGCGGGGTCGTGGTTCCCGTTCAAGTTGTTCGTGTGGGACGCAAAGACATACGAAAAAGTCTTTGAGCACGAGGAAAGCGATCCCATCCAAGGTGTCGATTTCTCACCCGACTCGACTCGACTCGTCGTTGCTTCGTGTTACACAGCCACCGTCTGGGACGTTCAAGCAGCTCCCAAACAAGCATTCGCTGCACTCCGCCACGAATATAGGGTGAGAGCAGCGAAATACTCGCCGCAAGGTGATCGAATCGCGACAGCCACCGAGCACTCCGTTCGAGTCTGGGACAGCAACGATGGCTGCTTGCTCGTGGATTTGAAAGTACAAGTCACCCCGTACTACAACACAGGGCTGCTCTGGTTCAACGACCACCTCTTTGTGTTATCCGACAATAAAATCAAGCAAATTAATGTATCAAGCGGGTCAGCGGCCTCGGAATGGCCAGTTCCCGTTACCAACTACCTCTCGTGCATTGCTTTCCCGCAGCATAGGGGATTCATCGCATATTCTACAAACCGCACCGTCACGTTTTGGGACACGTCGACACACACTCAGCTCGATCACATCGAACATAGTGAAGACATATGTTCAATCGCCCTCTCGCCAGACGACCGGTTTATCGCAATGGGTGGACACGGCGGGAAAATCAAGATCAAGAGTTTATCTCATATCACTGTAAGTATCCTGGCTCGTTGGATTATTACGCACCTGAACGATCTTCTTCCCATCACTTTTCCACGTAGGATTCGATCCCTTTATCTCGTCTACACCCCACTTTCCAGGAACCATATATCCCGATCGACGACGCTGCTCTCGACTCATGGAAGCATGATCAACTCGCGGACACGGAAGCATTATTGACCGCAGCAATACCCGCGTCTCATAATACAACCCATTATGTACTCGCTAGTCGAGCTCTCGTGCGAGCTCGTCTAGGACAGTGGGACTCTGCGATCGATGATGCCAACGAGGTTGCGTCTTCTCTGCTCTCCCGTACGCTGAAGCTGACGGTAACTTACACCAAGTCCATCAAACTTGAGCCATCCGTCATTGGCTACATCGCAAAAAGTGTTGCACTCGTTGGGAAGGGAGAAAGGCGCGAGGGATATCGAGCGTGCGACATCGCGTTCGAGTATTTCCATTCATCTCACGTCAGCTTTCTTCTTCTAATCAAGGTGTGTATTCTGCGCGCTCGAACTTGGTGTTCCCTCTGAGTCGGATGCTCACATTGGTCAGGCTATCATCGTGTTTATGGCGGGAGAACACCACGACGCGATATCGCGCGTAGCAGACCTCATCGCTACGTTCCGTTTCAACTCAATGTGTTATGTGGTGCAGGTACATACATAACGCGTAACCACACGATGAATGTTGTCGCTAATATTCTCAGCAGGCATATATGTATCTTCTCCTTGGAAACTCAGCTATGGAGAGTAGCAACTACGAGGATGCGATACGTTCGTTCGAGCGTGCACGAGCTCAAATGCGGTATTGTGCGGGGCATCGCTTCTTCGCCATCTCACTTGTAAGCTTTCTACTGAATATCTTGCGACATACTGACATAGGTCATCGCCTTTGACAGATATCTGGGTGGAAGTTTGATAATCTCGGAATCACGATCAGACAGCGTCTTTGTGAAGCCCTATATGTAGCGGGTCGCACGAAGGAAGCAGGAGAGTCTCTACTAGAGATGGTAAATACCATCAACGAAGAAGTCTATACGAGCGGATCCATTACCAAGTGGGTGTCTGGTAAGTTGACGTTTTACCTGTTCGTCCCCCATGTATCCAACTTTCGCTGTCAGATTTCACACAACGGTGTCTCTCCGCTTCCGATGGCGACGGTGACGCACCCTCGAAGACAGTCCGACACGATATAGCGCCGACGCTTCATGCAACCCTCAATGCAACAACCCCCACCCCGCTTTTGAGAGAGTGGGCACGCACGACATTGGCGACTAGCTCGTGGAGAAATGCCTTGATTGTTGCTGCCACTGTGGGTATCTCCCTTTGGTGTGGTATCCCTCGTGGGCCTGACCCTCCTGGTTTGAAGTTTATGGTTCCGAGATCGATGATATATCGGGCCATATGTGAGCATCTCGAGACGATTGATCGTATAATCGACGCTAGCGAGTGTTTCTGCCAAATGGTGTACGATTTGACAGAGCAGAGAAACGTGCAGGATGAACAGGCAGGATGGGTACGCGGTGGGTGGTCTCGCACACTCTGTAGGCTTCATCGTTCATGTGACCGTTATACATTAGACTTTAAAAGTCGTTGCTCAGGGAAGCTAGAGGACCTCGGGAATACTGCAATCCATGCAGAGCAACATGATGATGCCATCACATACTATTCAGCTGCACTGTCCCTTCACCCGGCTACTCCATTGGGTCTACTTATCGAGCGAAGCAGGGTGTATGTAGCTAAGGGTCTATGGGAGGATGCATTAAATGACGCGAACAAGGTGTGACTTTCTCTCGGACAGGTTAGTTCTTGTGAATATATCATTAACAGGTGATCTCGATCGATCCATCGTCTCCATGGGGCTATGAGAGGAAGCATGCAGCTCTACACAAAGCGGGAGACTATGAAAGTGCAATAGACGTATTCGAGCTAATGCTCTCGAAGATGTCGCAGTCACCTGATCCTGGGATTCATGGTAGAGGCATTGACTTGCTAAATTTTTTTTCTACTGACCATTCCTCACAGAATGCCATCATGAATATGTAACTCCAGCGCAAACAAAAGCGACGATCCGCAGGATTATTCAGGCTGCCATTCGAGACTCGCCACGCGTGTTGATCAACACCATCTCTGGTCGGCTCTGCAATAAATCCGAACAATCTGCTGCATTTGAATCCCTCCCAGTGTTCAAAGAATTAATTTCCTCTATGACAAGACACATCGATCACGCCCGCATCAAGGGTGACGTCACGGAGTACTATCGTTATGCCACCTTCTCACACACGTGGGAAGATAACGAACCTCTGTTCGAGAAGGTCGTACACATTGTGGTATACGAGCTCGACCAATCTCTCACGCACGATAAGCTGCAAATGTTCTGCAAGATCGTGCGGGATGCTGGGTTCAATTGGGCATGGAGTGATACGTGCTGCATCAATAAAGCAAATCACTTCTTGCTCCAAGAAGCCCTTGTCGCCATGTTCAAGTGGTATGAGGGTTCTGCCCTGACAGTCATTTTGCTCCGTGGCGTTCGCTCTCCGTCGCGGCGCGGCGATCTCATGAGAAGCCTTTGGAACACTCGTGCCTGGACATTCCAGGAATACCATGCATCGAAGGTGGTCCGATTCTACACTGAGGACTGGACGCTGTACATGAACCTCGACATTCCCAACCACAAGGAGTCGCCCGAGATTGTCTCGGAGATGGAAGAGGCGACAAGTATCTCTGCACAAGCCTTGATGGCACTCCGACCGGGTTTAAAAGACATTCGGGAGAAGCTGTGCTTAGCTTCACGACGAGAGACAACCTTAGTCGAGGATTCAGCATACTCACTGCTCGGGATATTTTCCATCTCGTTGCCGGTTGTATATGGAGAGGGGGACAAGGCACTTGGGCGACTTTTGGGGCAGCTGCTCACGAACTCAGGAGACACGAGCATCCTTGCATGGACCGGGAAATCTGGCAGTTTCAACAGCTGCCTCCCGGCCAACATCACAGTGTTCAACAGGTTGCCGACAACACACATTCCGCCCATCAAAGATGCTGAAATGGAGACCATTGCCACTGGCTCTTCCCTCAATACTACCGTGGTCATGAAATTATATGACCGACTCCTTGAGCTTCCTGTGCCATCATTTGCAGGACGACGGATGAAGCTTCCATGCATCACATTCAAACTTGGGCCTGTATCAGGTTCTCGGCGTAAATCCGGACAGGCTTTTCGTGCACAAACAGATGCACTCGGGATTGTGGAGATCAGGACGAATGAGAATCTGTCTAGATTGGATTCCCTTTATCTCATTCACCCTTGGGTTGACTTTCTCCTCAACCGACAGCCTGTTGGAAGTGCAATGGAGACAGTACCGGAGGAGCCCGAGGACACTGATGACCAGTTTTCTCTAATAGGCGAGTTGCTATCGTCCCCTTTCCCCTCCGATATCGCACCAATACCCAAGCAATCACGAGTATCACAGCTTGCTACTCGCCTCAGACTACCATTTAGTGTACAATCTGCCACACCCCTTGTAGATGCAGCTTCTCTCCGACCCCCGTCATCTATATCACAGGCAGACAAGCAGAAGCAAGCCCTCAGAGCGCTTGCTCGACTGAGACAACCATTCGGTGCGCTTTTGCTTACACCAGACCTGGGCGGTGTGGCTGCATACAGGAGGGTTGCTACGGAGAGTCTTATCATTGTCCAGGTACTAGAGGAGATCACACCAACGATATTGAAGAAGTTGATGGATGGCGTACGCATACTGGACGTGCTTTAGCGGTGGCTATCCTTTACACTCATGTGATACATTTCTTTGCCCTCCGTGACTCTTTGACTTTGCGAACATGGCTCAAATTGATGTACCCTCGAGATTCGTCTACTCGTTGTGAATTCTTGTTATCGTGACCCATGCTGGTTTTGTCTGATAGTTTACTCGAGTCGTCTTGTAAGCCTGCTTATATATACGTACAGCTCAAACCCTTTACTCCTCTCCGTTTTCCTTACCATCAAATCCAATCGCCCGGCGGCGCGTATAGCCTGTAGGTCGTCGAGCCTGACGGCGACGCCCCGCTGTTACGCGACCTTTTCGCATTGTTACTTAATAGGCATGCTATTCGTGGAACCCAGACCAGTGGGGATTGTAATGACGTACATTGCGTGCGTTGCGCGGGTACCGGGGTGTTGAAGGCGTAGGAGATCATATCGGGCGGGGACCAAGATGAGTCGAGCCTGAAGAGTGTGCCAGTGCGCGGTACATAAATGGTACGGGATGCGTCGTCTTCATCCACCGACGCATCAATCGGAAATAGTGTCTGAATAGGATGCCGCAGCATGGCGGGGTGTATCCGGGATATTGAAGGACGTGATCAGACTGTACAGGCAGGTGACGTCGTCGTGTTTGGTCATCTTGCGTTCTACGTTTGCCAGTGTGTCATAGGCGTACTGATGTCGTTCGTCACGCGTACTACTAGTAAGAAAAGTTTAATTGGTGCTCGATGGGGAGCTTTGCGGACGTCGCCGGCTCCAATTTTGTCAGTGTCAGCCGCAAATAGGACTCGGCGGAGAGCGGCTGACAGGTTGAAATACGGACGCTCGAGCTCTAGACATCTTGTTCGCAGACAGACATCACGTCGACAATATCCACCTCCGTGACGCTCTTCCATATGCTCGTGACCATCTATCGCTTGATCGTAGCCTCGTGGAATGCGTGCATCGTCCTCCTGCAAGTCATGCGATCGGCGATGGAAGAAGCCAAGCGAGACGCGGCCGAATTGATGGTGTTGCTTGATGACGGCGCGCCTATGACGGTCAGTTTGCGTCGATGGTCCGGCTATGCTCAAAGATTCAGGCTGACTGGCTTCTGCACACAGTATGCCATTACATCGACGGCGTTGCAGCAAGATGCACTTGACCCCGCAAACCTATGTCAAATGTTGATCATCGCGAGGGCATCTTCATTCATGCTCCTCTTCCGACTGTCGGATCGTCGTGTGCTCCACTTGGAAGTAGATGAGGTGCGTAAATGATGTGGGCCGTCCCAGCCGATTCGTGATTTGTGACCGTAATTGTTTTACACCCGGATAGAGCTTCATCACCCCCAAGCTGGAAGTGCTCCGGACAGAATTGATGCTGCACGTTCAGCATGTCCCACGCTTGGTAAGTCGTCCATGGTCCGAGTTTCTAGGAACGACGATAGGTGGAAGATGAGGATGTGGCTGACGGAGGCGTGTGTTAGTTGCAGATACCGATCGGGGCACACGACACGCGGCTCGTCCGATATACGCCGATGAGACCGCCGTATCTCTGGAAGGAAGAGCGAGCGGGTCCGCAGTGCGGGGGTGAGGTCGTTGAGAAGTCGATCGCACCTGCTGCGCCGCCCGCATCTGCTGTCAACGCGGGAGGGGAAGAGCGGTCGCACAGGAAGAAGTACGTCCAGCTGCTCACGGAAAGCGCATTGCGACGTCGGTTACACATGGATCGGCTCGGGCACGCCGGGGTGGGCGCTGCACCGAAGAAAGGGACGGGTGTCGTGAAGACACACGGGGAGAACGCGGTCAAGAGGAAAGCACTGACGAACGCGACGAACATGGGCACCGCGCACACAGAGGGGAGCGAAGATGTGGACGGTATGCCAGACGAGACGGACGGACGTGAGACGGGTGTGGCAGAAACGCCAAAGCAGGCACGGATGGAGCGAAACATCCACGCGGCGCTCAGCGAGAACTTGTCGATCCCGAACATGGTACAGACGGGTTCATTGCGAAAGGGGGTCGAAAGCGTGCAACAGCCGCGTCGGATGGGACCGCAGTCGTTGCGACGCAAGCGTGGACAGTTTGACTTGTACGCGCAGGGGGTCTCCACCGAGTTTAGTTTGGTGTCGAAGACGGGTCAAGGGAGGGACTGAGCGCGTCTGTGTGAACAGAGCTCGTCACGACTAGGCACAACGACGCTCGAGTTATTCTAGCTTGGTGTAAATAGATTCAGCGATGATGTGGTGAGTCCAGAGGGGAGTCGTGCTTTCAAGTTGACTGGGGTGAACTGCATCATGGCATGGCAACCCAGTAGTATTCCAAGCTGCGCGTACGTATCGAAGTACTCATACTTGGTGGGAGGAGAACCTATGTATATTTGAGTCATCACTCAGTGGCGGGTATCAATCATAGCGGGACCGGATTGCCGTCACAGGAGACCCCTAACACGCCGTCGAGGCGCGACATGTTCTAACCGCGTTCCTCGTCTGTTCGACGTGCGGGAGAGGTCGTCCGTTTCACTCGATAGGTTGCATCACACGACGAGTAGGTGGGCTTTGCTCGTCGCGGAAAACCTCCCCACAACGACTCTGCGCTGTCCCCGGGGGCCACGGCACAGCCATTGTGTTACTAAGGACGCGAGAATCAATGTATTCGAATGAGGTAATCGACTCTTATAAAAGAAAGTCCCGCTGTCGCCATCGTCGCTCAAGATGGCGCTCGTGCAGTGTCGCGACAGAGACGGATGGCGATGGATTTCCCATCTCAGAGACTTCGACCTGTCCCTCTGCGCCGAAGAAGGCGTCGTTCTCGCTTCACTTCTCGTCATACTCGTCGTCGCGGCACTCACACGAACCGGCTTGCTCTCGCATACTCCCGGGCGTGATGGCATTTCCCGCAACAGCCGCTGGCGACTCTTTGCCAAACTGGTAAGTTTCGCTGGCCCGTGCCTTGCGCGTGCTGATTCCATATACAGACACTTCTTGGCCTCGCGTTCTTGATCAGTCTAGCCACTCTATCCTTCATTCTCACCGACCAGATCAGCACAGCCGTTCAGCTCCCTCATGCACTTGAGCCACTTGCACTCCTCCTCGCCTTGTGCTTGACCCGTTTCAACCACCTCCGAACACGGACCTCCTCCACCATCCTCTTGCTCTTCTGGCCTTGCTATACTGTCGCGCTCACTATTTGGACGCGATCTTACGTGCAAACGTTTCCCATCGCGCCATTCGTTCCTTTAAAATGGGCTGTGGTCTTTTTTGGCTTACTTTCCTTTGGGCTTGAATGCATCTCTCCTGACGATGCCCCTCAGCCGAACACCGAAAGCCCCATGCTTAAGGCCAACGTATTCAGCATATGGTCATTTGCATGGCTGACGCCTCTCTTGAGCAAAGGATCCAAGGTCGTCATTACAGAGAACGATCTGCCCGCACTCGTCCCCAACGATGAGTCTGCCAACCTCGGAAATGACCTTCAGCGCGCGCTCGAGAAACAGTGAGTACAACTTGGCTTTTGATAGACCCCCATTCTGATCCGCGCCTAGCCACGGATTATGGATTGCCCTCTTTGTGGCCTACGGCGGTCCCTATC
>QGOI01005691.1:0-14976 GCA_003313885.1 Boletus sp. MG55
GCCAGAAGGTAAGACCGGGTATCAGTGGAGGTCCTTCACATCATCACGAATTTATATCAGGCTCGGGTCACCCTTGCTCGGGCGATTTATAGTTTGGCCGAGATTATTTTACTCGACGACGTAAGCTTGCTGTGTTGCTTTGTCTGACTCCTGTAATTGACACGTCCCACCTAGGTGTTGGCAGCTTTGGATGTACATACGACGTCGTGGATCGTCGACAAGTGTTTCTCCGGTGATCTCGTCCATGGTCGGACTGTCATTCTTGTGGTAAGTATCCTCTTCGAAATGCAGGTTTGTATGCGTGATATCTTACATTCATATAGACACACAACATTGCTGTCGTTCATCCTATTGCACAATTTGTGGTTTCTCTCGCTTCGAATGGACGGGTCGTGGATCAGGGCTCTTTGTCGGACGTGATCGAAAAAGACGAAGCGCTTGTTGCAATGGTCGCCAAGGAACAGAACACTCTGGAAACGGAGGAAGTGGTTCAGGTTCAGGAAGTGAAGAAAGTGAAGCCGAATGGAAATGGGAAGCTCGTCATGGCAGAAGAGGTTTCTGTTGGCCATGTATCATGGGCTGCATGTATGTGGACATTTTGTGTTTGTTGCGGGATCAGAGCTAACATGCTTTAGTCAAGCTGTACCTCGCTGCACTCGGTGGTGCAAATACTGTCCTCTTTTGGGTGGTTGTTCTTGCATTGTTCGTGATCTCCAATCTCGCGCACACATTCCAAACTTGGTTCCTGGGCTATTGGGCGACTCAATACGAAGATCACCTACCATCAGAAGTGAACATCGGCTAGTGAGTGTCGTTTACCCTTTCGAAGTGGAACCTTGTCTCATCAAAATGGACAGTTATCTTTCCGGTTACACTCTTCTTTTATTATTTGGAACCTTAACGTGGTCTTTGGCATACTATGTCTTCTACCTGGGCATTATGAATGCATCGAGGTCGATTCATAACAAGCTCATCGTGGCGATGCTCGGGACGACCTTCAGGTATCGCACTTTCCTCCTTTCGTTGGGAGTCTGTATTGAGGATCCGCAGGTGGCTAGATATCACACCTACATCGAGAATTATCGCACGGTGCACGCAAGATATCAGAGCGAGTAAGTTTTGCTGTCCGAGTAATATGTCATTCATATTCATACACTTATCAGTTGATGGGCCACTCCCTACGGCACTCGCATGGGTCCTGGAGCTGTCCATGAAGATGTTCTTCAATCTCGGTGCTGTGGTCGTGATCACCCCCGCATTCCTTTTACCTAGCTTGATCGTCGGCATTATCGGTGCATTGGTCGGGCGTGTCTACATGAAAGCACAGCTTTCAGTGAAGCGTGAGATGAGCAATGCCAGGTCCCCGGTGCTGGGTCATCTCGGAGCTGCCATGGCAGGTCTTAGTGAGTGATGGCTGCATACATGAGAATCATCATCTCACTCTGCCCATTCTAGCATCCATCCGAGCATATGGAGCCGAGGAGGCAGTGATCCGAGAGTCATTGGCAAGGATTGACAAGTATACGCGATCAGCACGCATGTTTTACAACTTGAACAGGTAAGGATTTGCTCCCTTCGCTGTATGGAGCAGCCAATGCTCAAGGTTTATCGACGCGTAGATGGATGAGCGTACGTGTAGATGCGCTGGGTGCGCTGTTCGAAGCTGCTCTTGCTACTTATTTGGTGTATGGTCCTGAAAGGCACCGAGCTGCAAACACCGGATTCTCTCTGAACATGGCAGGTTGGTGTTTCGATCATCGTGACGGATGCCACTGACAGTCTCTATAGTGGCTCTTAGTTCCTTGATCTTGCGGTGGGTGCGGCATTTGAACGAGGTCGAAGTCCATGGTATGTCTGCGATGTGGATCTGAGTTGCTGTCTCGTATTCCCTCCTTTCATATTTGTCCGTCTCTTACAGGAAACAGGTAAAGGATATGCTGAACTGCATAATACGGTGCTGATAACTCGGACAGCCTCGAGCGTGTGGACAACTACATCAAGATTGAGCAAGAGCCCAGACCGACTGATGCGGGCGTACCCCCAGCTTACTGGCCCGCGAGTGGGGATTTGCGTATCGAGAATCTATCTGCTCGCTACTCGCTGGTGGGTCCAATCCTCACTTTATCCTTCAGTCTTTCATTCGACACGTATTCTAGGACGGACCAAATGTCCTCCATGGTCTGTCGTTCCATATCAAGTCCGGCGAACGTATTGGGATCGTCGGTCGCACTGGCAGCGGAAAGGCGAGCAGCGATCGACCTCGATTATGACGTGAATTCGTTTCTGATCATTTGCTTCTATAGAGCTCCTTGACGCTCTCACTCCTGCGCTGTATTCTCACCGAGGGACAAGTTTACTTGGATGGGATGCTCACCTCCAAGATCAATCTTGACGCGTTGCGTTCCCATGTGACCATCATCCCTCAAATTGTAAGCCTTAGCCAACTTCGTTGCTGCTCATGCTCACAATCTGCACTTAGCCCGAGCTACTGAGTGGTACCCTTCGGCACAATCTCGACCCCTTGGAAGAGCACGACGATGCAACGCTCAACGACGCCCTCCGTTCTGCCGGATTATTTGCTGTGCAAGGAAGCTCGGAGGAAAGTCGGATTACCCTCGACAGTCTGATCTCGGGTGGTGGCAGCAATCTCTCTGTGGGACAAAAGCAGATCTTGGCCCTCGCCCGAGCGATGGTTCGCAGAAGCAAACTACTCATCCTGGATGAGGGTAAGTTCATCCCTTTCCTGTAAATTGATTGTTGTTTATGATGAAATCGTGACTGGTGTAATGCTCAGCTACGTCAGCAATCGGTGAGTAATTCCGCTAATGACTTGGTTTGCTTGCATCGAGATTGAGATGTTGACGTGACAGATTACAAAACGGACGCTATCATTCAATCGTCACTCCGGAACGAATTGAGGGAAGCTACCCAGCTCATCGTTGCTCATCGTCTACAGACGATCATGGATGCTGATAAAATTGTGAGTCCCTTCACGCAAACTCTTCCTACCTATTACCGACAATTGTCTGGGATGCATAGATGGTCCTTGATGCAGGAAATATCGTGAGTTCGCTTTCACTGACCTCCATAGTGCGGAAGACTGATCGCTTCTGGTACACGTTCCAGGTTGAGTTTGGGGCACCTTTAAAGTTGCTCCAAAACGACAAAGGGATATTCCGTGCCTTGATCGACGAGAGCGGCGACAGGGAAGCGCTATATTCGATGGCGTCCTCCTGTAGGACAGGTAGAGCATAGCCATCTGCGTACGACCGCCGGTGGCAAAACATCGTTCACACCATTGTAGTATCGTCCACTAAGACTCATTGCCGTCTTCGTGTGGGTAGTCCTGTCGCCCACGTTCGGTGTCGCTTTCCGTATCTGTTGGGGATTTTACACTTGTTCTTCCTGTGCTAATATTTATTGGAAAGTTGGAGGCGATCCGTAGATACCACCCAACCGTGTGATCGCTGTCCAACTCCGAGTGCGTCACAAGGTGAGTGTCACGTGTAGCGATCACCGAACCCGAGAGTAAGCTGTGCAAGTGGAAGCGGATCTTGGCTGATCGTCAGATAGCGATGTGAGTTGGGATCTGACGCTGATCGTGACGACAGCAGCTAGTTGCTGGAACATGTCCATTCCTCTACGGAGGGTATCAATCTGTTGTGCAGGCTCAGGCGTGCCAATACTAGTGACTAGTCAGTAATAGTACTGAATAATTCCAACTTCCGACTCTTTTCCAGTTTAGTGGGTTGATGGAGATATGTTCACTTTAAGTTCGATTCTCTGAATCGGGGTGTGAGAGTGCCCGCTGCTCAGTGAATTAAGTTTGGCAACTGAACGCTGAACCCTCGGATAGACTCCGATGGAGTGGATCCTCTGGTTCGTTATTTAGTCACCCCTCATTATTTGATTAATCTCTCGTACCAAGGGATTAGGCTACCTGGCACCAAGTAAGTACTTGTTTACTCTTTTTCCTGAAAATCAGGGGCCAAATCTATTAATCTTGTATCCTTATTGCAACTAGAGTCTAGGCTCGGACTCGGACATGATCGGTTAGGCAGGTTATGTGCCTCCGCATTGCTACCCTCGGATTTCTCCCTCAGGCCCGTGATTGTGGTGGTATAGTAGTATAAGCATGCTCATGGCAGGGTCGAACCATACAATTGAGTATCGGGGCAGGAGGCATCCAGTCACTCGAAGGCCGCTCATCCAGACTAATCCTAATCTCACCTTCATACAGTAACGTGGTGTCTATTCGGGTTTATGTAGGCTGCCAGTATGACATTTGCCAGTGTATGGCTGAGTATTGATCCAAGGGAAGCAACCAGACTCTTTCCCTAGCGCATGTCGTCTCAATGCTACGGCAATCAGTCCTGTTTCCGGGGCCAGGGCAGCCTTACTACGCAGAAATAACGGCCTTGGTTTTTCTGTGAATGTCACTTCCCTGCTCATAATACCTGAGATACTTGGACGGTGCACAAAGCCTCAATCTTCCCATCTCGTTTGTTTATCGGCCATCTTCCTCTTGGATCTACCCATTCCTCCGGGCGCTGTGCCTAAGAAAGGCTTACGTGAATGGACTAGACATGCAATTCTCGCCGCAATTTCAATCATCCTGACTGGTATTCCGCTGATTGAGGCATCTCACTTATCATCCCAAAGTACAGTCGCATATACGAGCGTCGACGTCATCGCGCCATGGAATTCGCCAACCGTACTTGTTCTATGAGTCCTTAGCCTTGTAGGGTTTGTGGTCTTCATCGCCTAGTACCAGGTAGCCTGCACCCGATCCACATCTGATCTAACCCGTGCGTCGCGCCATCTTCCTTGTTGATAAAATGAAGAGGTCAGTGAGTAACATCGTGTGACCTAACTTTTTCACGTTGCAATCGCTTACATGCATCAGATGTATACAAAAGTAGTTTGGCAGCTCCGTCGCTATTGTGATGAGTTCACCCATAGGGCTCCTACCTCTACTTACCACGGTACATTTGAGCATTAATCAAGCTACCGAACAATATCGGCCGTGGATATGGATTAGCTGGACCAATTTTCCCATCACTCTTGGTTTGATGAGCACGATTGTCGCGACGCGCTCTCGGGGAAAATCCACCAGATACTTGGTGTTGCTGGGCGGAGTATCGACCCGTGAGCGGCTGCTTGTTATGGTGGATACTGAACCATGACGCCGCATTCGGAAGCATTAAACGAACGTTTGGCACTGTCAGAGGCGTGTATTCACGTGAGATATACTTTAGCGTCATGGGGATTTGAAGGTTTCCGGGACGATGGACTCGACTGAGACCGGCCCGGAGTTGTTGGTGACAGGTTGGCATTGGTGTCCACGTTGGACCTCGGAACGCCTTCATATCTATCCGTCTGCTTTCTACGCGGTGTGGGCCACCGTGTGGCATCAATGCATGCAAGATGGGCGTCGTCAGAGAAGCCGTGATAAGCCCGCCCGTCTGCGAACGCGACTCGGGCACGACCTGACCGTGGGCATTCAACGTGCGACAAGGGCTCTTTCTGTTCCCTTCGTTCCCCCGGTCTTAGCGGCTCACCAAAAAGAACATTTTTCGTCGCGCGCGGTTGAGACTAGCTCGAGGACAAAGTTGGTAGATGAGCAGAGCGGCGTCATATGGGCCTTAGTCGGCAAGGATACTACCGGGGTCAGACGTCATGACGCATGTAACTTGCGCAATGGGGAAAGCATCGTAGATTTCCGTTGGCTCAAATGGGTGGATCGGGTGGCATTGCCGACCGACTCGGACTCGGAGGTGCTGGCGGGTAACTTGACGCGCTCGCGATGATGCCGCGGTAGTCCCTTTTGAACGGACGGCGCCAACGATGGACTCGGGAACTGACTTGATCCTTTTTCTCTGTTTGACAGGGTCTGTGGCCGACGTGGTGGAACTCAAGATCGAATGGACAAAAGTTCATGAGAGTCACCAAACTTGGTGGTTCAAGGTGTTCTTCGCATGATGGATCACGTGCCAGGCTGAGTGAGGATTCCATGCTCATTCAAAATGGTCATTACTTCAACTTGAATATTTGATGCACGGTAAAGGTAATAATAGGAACTTTATTAGGAAGTACCTTGGCGTTCTTACACAAGGCAGGCCTAATCTTCAATCCCAGACTTGGGTCGTCAACACTCTCCCGGGAACGTTCTTCCACTTCAGACGGGAATTTGCACTGATGGCCGGCGGGAAGAAGCAGTGTAGCTTAGTCTCCCATCTGAGACAGACTCGAGAGTCGAGTTTCAAGGAAGAAATCCTATCCTGTTCTTGCTTCAACATTGTAGAACACACTATCCATTCCCCACTCTCGCTCATCTAATGGCTGATCTCTAAATTTATGTCACCGTTTATATTTGCAGACTTGATGATATTTCTCCGGCAGTCTGCTCCATAACTCTGGGGACCACTGGCACTCTGGTCACCAGACTCAGGCCAGCACGATGGGGACAAGCAGGGCACGATACAGCACAAGGTCATATGCGCGACTGGGGGGCTTAATCATCTTGTGATGTGATCATTAGACTGATTGTATTCTACCTCTAGTTGATAGTGATACACCAACAGATCCCACTCTATAGCTATATAACACCAAAGTGCAGCCTAATTGTCGGTCTAGTCACGACATAGTTAACGTGATGAGAGAAACCAGAGGGTAAAAATGCGAAGTATTCGATTGTGTGAAACATGCTTTCGACGAAAGTTCTTCCCGAGGTGTTTGCAAGACACGGCTCCAGATGTCATCTCAGACCACCAGCGGGACGACTTTGCCTTCCGCATCCTCGCAGGACATGTGATCACACGTCTCATGAAAGGTCCGTTGCACATTAACTTGAATACTGGTCGAGTGGGGCGTCGAATTGGTTCGCGACGAATCAGCGGGCGCACAGCCCGTTGAACGGATCTGTGCAGGGATCGGATATGAGCAACGATCATGTGACGGTAGTTCGTAGCCCACCACGCCGCTCATGTCATATGTGTCCACGGTCATCCCTGCCTTGAGCAACTCGCGAGTAAGAAGGCTATCCAAGAGGGTCTTCCAAAAGAGAGGAGCGGAAAAAAATCAAGTCAGCGGATAGCACACCTCCATACGTTGACGAAACTCACATTCGTGTAGATACGCCCAAGGGGAATGTTGAACATGCCGTAGAGATTTGTGTCCGGCAGAATGATGAAAGTGACCAAATTACCCAGGGAGAAGAACCCAGCAAAGAGACCTGTCTGGATGGCGTTGCGAATAAGTCGGTTGAGAACCGTGTCCGTCTTGCGGAAGCCAGTTCGTGAACGGGAGAAGACAATGATCAAAGTAACTGGTGATCGTGAATGAATGCTTTCAAGTTATGTATGTTGGAATGAAAGAACGTACTTGTGATGAACGTGTCCACAATGACCTGCATAGACAACCAGGCAATCATGAGGGGCGTAAAACGAGATATCTCAGATAGACTAAATGCTGATAATCAGTCTGATATAGTATAGCATTCATAAAACGCACTCTTTAATCATCCAAGACTCGATGCTGCACGTCATACCCAGAATAAACGAGGGAATCGCCAGCAAGATGACCACGCCAAATAGAATCTTGTTTTTAGTAAGGCGCCAAATCCTATGGCACGCTGAGATATAATTTAGGGTCGCGTTCACATATACTTGCCTGAACCCTAGATATATCTGCGTCACCAACGCAGCAAGCGCGGTAGCGACAGGGGTAAATTGGTATGGCCATACGCGCACTCAGAGGGCTGTTAGGATCAGATTGAAAAGGCGACGTGATTACTTACCTGAAAGAGCTGCTAGATTGCCATAGTTCGTCACCCTGTAATGGAATGAGCATGAGTGGAAAAGAAGGTTGATCAAGCTACGAACGTATAATCCCACACCAAGTAGATAACTCTGAGAAAAAATTCCAGTCACTTCATAAGCACCCGACAATGAATGATACTCACGAGGCGCTGTGGAACGTATCCAAAATGAATAGGAAGAGCACCATACACCTAAAATCACTCGTCAAAGCTGTACTCTCGCCAATCGGTGATTTACCGACTTTATTGCAGGTCGATCGTTGAATTCTGCATCGGAATATGAGCTACTACTGCGCACTCGTCTTTGTTGAGTTAGCTACTTACTCGTCCGGTAGTACGCCGCGAACTGGTACGTGACAAGGCCATACAAGAAGGTATTGACTTAGCTCGCAACGAGTCAGCAGGAGCCCTCGACCAATGTCGATGGTACAAATGTCCCATACTCACAGAATATGCCCAATAGCAACGTACCTATCATTCACTCTTGTCAATTAAATCTGTGCCAGAAATCGGACACCTTGTTGTACGCACCAATGATTTCATCATACAAGCCCATTCTGATTCCTGAATACTATGTCAAGAAGGGCACTAGACTGAAGAAAACTTCTGCGGGCGACGCCAGGATGACCGGATGATCAACTCGGTCACATGCTCGACTCATGGGGATTGCAGTTATACCCAAGGGGGACCCTGAGTCCCCTCAAAAAGCTATGGGTCGGCATAGGTACGAATTGCGTCCTAACCTCGGTCTCCCCTGGGTTCTGGGATACCGGCGAGAGATTAATCGGAATTGCAATCGATAGAAGTTGAATCGATAGACAGTTGCTGTCACGGTCACTCGCCGAGGACATGCACGTTACATAATCCGCCAACTAACCGCCACTCCTGACTATAACCTGACCCCGAAGCGCCTTACTACTATATTGAGCTACTGAGAGTAATGAATTCATCACTAAAGGCGAAAAACGATGTCTGAGGAACGTTTCAGCGGTTCAGAACTTTTGAAATCCCCGCAGGCTTCAGATTCGCGACATTAGCTGAGGAAGGAGGAAGCCATAGTCAGTGGCATTAGTCACTAGTGCTCTCCACGTCGAAGTGTGCACACCATGGCAGTCAGTTGATTCGAGTCAAACATCCGTGGACCAATATTTGAAAGAGCTCACTCGGCTGCTGAAGAGTGGGTGGACTGCATCTTATCTCCGACGTTCTAAGTTGCCAGTGCACTGTCAATTCCCTTATACCCCATATCCTTTTGGGCCCCTCTGGCAGCCATCCCAAGGGTGTATGTCTTGCGGGGAACATAGTACGTAGTGACATCTGGGGTCATAGTAACTACAAATCACCCACAAAAGTTTCTGAGAAATTTTGAGTACTTGGGGGTGTTTGATGTCATGACGATCGTGTACTTGACTCGAAACGCCACCGTGAATACCGGCCTGACCGCTGTGGGAGCGACAGTACTTATAAATTATACTAGGTAGCCTCCGAGGTCGTCGCATGCAGGCTGCCACTCACCGTGTCTCAGATTCAGCCTCCGAAATTTACTCCATGTTTTGCGACTCCAGCTTGCTGGAAGGCAGCCACAGGGCCTCCTGGACAGTACAGCCTTTCGAAACTCGAATCCCCGACACGTGTAAGACGGAGAGACGAGACTAATTGATAATTGATAATGGTCAGTTTGATGCAACAGGCTAATCTGTGTCGCTTCATCGAAGCTTGTCGTACGGATGCGGCGAAGAGCGATCCCACATTGGCATGTGCCAACGTGGGGACTGCATGGCAGCGCAAAAGTGCAGACGAGTGCCCGCACCACCTGTGGGAATCCCCCCCCTTTCCTCTCTCCACCCTCTTCTTCGAGCAGGAAGCCTCCCTCCTCCCCACTCGTGCACCCCACCATGCAACCAATCTATCCGGGGTCGCGCCTTCGTATCGCCGTAGTCGCCTCTGCGAGCCTGGCCAATTCCCTCGACAGGGCTTAAGATTAGTAGCTGAATCCTAACGGGCTCGGATCCGAGCAGCGGTCGGGGTAGCGGCAGCTCCCTGACGAGAGCTTTCGCAGGCTCGAAATCGCTACCTACCGCTCCCTTACCTGCCTCTACTCGTATTGTACATCGCTTGCCCGATGGCCCGACCCCGATCCTCGGAGAGGGGTATCCGGCGGACGAGCAAGCAGGCATGACCGCCCGAGCGTCCCTCTTCGCACACAGACTACGGACTGTGGCCTTCGGCTACAGTCCCCCCATATAAGAGCTGTCGCTAGTGGCTGAGATCGCAACACTGGCCCGATGGACAACGTGTCGTGGACGACAGCGCGGGCAAGGAACTTTATGTGCTTCGTCGGGAATCAGGCCACATGATGTGGCCCGAGCATGTAACGAGCCTCGCCCATGGTGTGGGACTCAGATAAGCGGCCTTCTCTCGGGAACCACATTTGATGGCCCTGAAAGTAGTGGCAGTTTTACAGGTCCCCTGCCAGGATCCTGCTGTTTGAAGAATATCTGAATGTGGCGGCAGGCACGATACTTCCCAGCCAGAACGTCGCTCTAGGACCGACACTATGACTGCTAGTCTCCAACCCGATGTTTGGATCACAACCTCTCAAATCTCCGGGGTTTAGGAAGTGGCTTCAGCTGGGTACCAGCCCCGGCCTCCGAGTGTCCTGAAACGTCTGGTAACAAGATTATTGGACTGGAACAATACCGCCTGGCTTTCTTGAACGAGTGCTCGATCACCATGGTAATACAAACTTTCATGGTGGTGTGTCGTGTGCCATTAGCGATTAAAACTGAGGCGAGCCTGAACATAATGATAATTGATCAAGGCATTCCCGAAGACACCACGGTGACGTCTGTACCTGTGGCGAATTTGTGTATCATGAACCTTAGGATTGAATACCTCCCTAGCCGGGTGGAGATTGTCCGCACTGACCGCCACGTGAGGGGAAACAGACGTACCCAATGATTAAATGATTCTCCCTGACAACAAACTGGTCATTCGCAGGGGTACATCCTGTGTGGCCACAAATGAGTACATGAGTGCTTTGAGTGTTAGTATGTACCATACAATGAATTATGGAGTGCAGACTAATGAAGGGGCCTCGAGACTTTGTTCGAAGCAAATCACGAAAATTAGCTGTCCGTGGAGGATATCAAACAAGTAGAGTATCAATGTTGGCTATGTGTAAAGCGAACTCTAACTTGTTGCGACAAACGAATGAAATTACATTTATTTTGAGCTCAAAGCATGCTGGATGTACTACAGTACACTATCTCATAATGCATAACATGCTCATGCATAATATCTCGTAATGCATAGCAGGATGTTGGGACGAAATTGCCTCTACCACCAAAATACCAACATCATAATGCATAACACATCATAATGCATAACAAGGGAGGGTGACGAACGCTATGCATTATGAGATAGTGTACTGTACCTCTAATCTCCTTGACCGACATGACGAGATGGTTATCTCATCCTCGTCACGTCGGCCGCATTAGTGTTGTTGTCGTGTCGTGACCCCCATCCTGCCTGGGTCACTACAGCAAGGGGACCTGAATTTGTATAAAACCGTGCTGTAGACGAGAGAAGCCTAAATGAATGGATATGCATGAGTTAGAGAGCGGAAATGAGGGCACTGTACGCGAGACCGGGTGCAACACTTACGATGGCGAAACGAAGCTGGAATGAGATAAAATCTAGGCGCGGAGATCGACCGCTGGTGGATCGACCGGCTACTAAGCCGGAATGTGAGCACGAGATTCTTTAGGCCCGTATCCAACTTGATCGATGATTCAATGGTGGAGGGTGGGGGGAGAAAGCGACTGTCTAGATGTGGTATAAACATACTGGTGCAGTAGAAAGCACCCATTGTTGTGTCAGTTGCATCATCCAACGCACCCGTCCTGGCTGAGTCACTAGCAGCCGTGGTGGTCATCCCGACACAAAGTGACCTCACCTGATGAGACCCTGCAATGTTTCAATCCAATCGCCTCGACCTCTTGATCGCGTCGTCAGTAGTCATTGTTGTGCGTCGTGTTGGTCACATTGTCGGTCTCAGTTGCATAGTCAGTCGGCAGCAGGGGCCCCACCTTTCCCTCTAGCCCAATTGGGTCGTTGCGGCTGGTCGTCGTGGTCATCATTGTGGCGACAGACACGGTGTGGGCACTGGGCAGGGCTGGAGGTGCTTGGTGCTTGCAGGTCCTGTGCGGTAGTACGGCAGGGGCCGCACCTTTCCCTCCAGCCCCATTGGTCCATCAGTCTGGCGACTGGAGGTATTCGGTGCTTGCAGGCCCTGTGCAGTAGCACGGTGGGGGCCCCACCTTTCCCTCCAGCTCAATCGGGTCGTTTGCGGCGAGAGATGCAGTGTGGCAGCTGTGGGCGCTGTACCGTAGGTGCAGGTAGAAGGGATCGTCACGAGAAAGGTCACCAAAGGTCACATGATGGCGGAGTTTGAAGTTATTGGTCGACCAATCGACCCTGGGAATGCCGGTGCTACCCCGTTGCGCGGCGGCCTTCTTGAAGAAGTTCAAGAACTTGACATGATGGCAGTCATTCAACATATTCAACGAAGTTCAACCGTGCGTCGCTGCGCTCAGACTCAGACTTGCCGGGCCACCGCTTCACCGCCATTCGAGGGCGCCGCGACTGCACCTTTGTGACCGACAACAAACTTACACGCCAATCTGGCAGCAATTCCGAGTGGCCCGTGGTGATAGTACCAAACGCGGAAGAGCCAGTTTTTACTGTGTACCAGTCTTTCGACAACCTTTATCATCGACGCAGCGTCTTGTGGAACACAAGTTAACAGCATGTGGTGATACCAGTGCCCGAGTCACATGAAGCTTCGGTTACACGTTTCTGATGCCCTTGACCCAGGGTTCACTGAGCGTGGTTCAGGATCCATTGCACATTGCATCCCAGAAGACCCAAGCACTCGTTCACATTTCATGATTGGCCCGCCTCGCACTCCAACGTCATCGGAAGATTCCTTCATTTACGCCCGGTATTGATCAGTCCTATCTTTCTTGGGCACCGCAGCCAATGTGGCTGCACACGCACAGATAGTGAGTCGTCCCTTTGCTTTATTCAGCTTGCAACATGCAAAACGCGAGGCGAATACCTGATCCTACCCTGACAAGTGCATTACGTCCACAGCGTGACGGAACGTGTATCCCTATTTTTGGCCGAGACACTCCAAGCTTCCTGAGGCGGTCAGGGGGCATCGAGCCACTTTTCGGATCCGGGATTGACATGCTCCTTCGCCGGATTCAAATCTGTGCAGGACCGATTAGAAGGGCATGATTATGGCATTTATGATTTTGTCGAAACGTTTAAAGGTATTGTGATACGTTTTCAGTACTCGTTCTTCCCCACTCTCTTGATGTTGCCACTCAGACCAGACCGATCAAATCTTTCTCCTCTCAAGAAGGGCACAGGCCCACGGGTCGACTGCCGTGACTTGTTTTCTGCACAAAATCATACAGCAGCATTCTCTCCAACCAGGGATGGACTTTCGCGACGTGATCAATCCTCTGAAGATGTCCAAAAAAGTACCCAGGATATTGTGCTCCATGGAGCTCCCCTTCCGCTCGCCTGGGTAGGTCGCGATTACGATAGTTGGGCTCGTTTCTCTTATGATGTACTGCAGGTACTTGTGATGGACAATGTCATACCGGATTATGCCGTGCCGTTTTCAGAAGCATATGGTGGTCCTCAGTTCGTTGCAAGGGCGTTCTTAGAGGTAAGGTCATTCTCTTTCACGCCTTCTATGTCAATCTAATGAAAGGGGCCAAACGTAGGGTCACTATTGTAAGAACTTAAATTCATTCATCTTTCCCGTTCATAATCATCTGCGTCAGGCATCGGCAAGGCAGGAACCGGATCGCCGCTCGGTGCCCTTATTACCTACGCAGGTCGACAGTTGACGGTGAGTGCCAAGTGCATGTCACCCCCGATTGGTGATTTTAATTTGACTAGGTAAAGCGGTATGAAGTCCTCTGTTTCGCGACCAAAATGCGATGGAACATTACCCAAGGACGTGAAGATTTCCAACAAAGCTCTTTCATTGTTTCGAATGCTGCAAAACATTCGTACAACTCTTTTCGTACCTCTCAAACTGAGATTGCGGCAGGCACGCTGCTGGATTGCGATATTTTGCGTATCATCCCAGACAACGAGATGCATTGCACCAGGTCTATGGAGAGGAGGTACCCATTGTTCATAATGCCCATCGTCAATTCTCTCGCTCACCAACCCTCAGCTGTGATTCCTCCTCCATCGATAAGCATCATTGTAGCTCGCCACTGTCCCCCATCAGCCGCCACGTGATAGAAGACGCATGTTCCTCTGCAACGACTGAGGCGGACACAGCGAGGATGACCAGGCAACTCGTTCAGAGGTCACTTCTTTCTATTCTTCCCCCACATCACAAAGATGTAGCTAGCGAGTCTTTCGGTGTTGAGTCCGCATCTCAGGTCCTACAGGGACATTATTGTTCTCGCACATGTGGGTGTGGCTCCCTAGATGTCGAGGATGGCCAGACACCAAGGTCGCCGACCAAACGGTCCTCAGGGTTGTTCCCTGGAATTGGGCAGGCGGTCAATAGGATCCGCAGACCGAGCACTACCGCGCAATCTCATAGGTTTGTTTTGCGGCTTTCCATTCTTCTGCGAGGGATTGATTGATTGATCCAGTAGGAGCCTCTTAACTGATTTGACGATCAATGAACAGGATTCAACGATCGATGAACAGTCTCAATCTCCTCGTCGGACTCGCTCCCTCTCTGCGGTACTGCCAGCTCGTCTTACAAGTTCTCAACGCGTAGAAACCATTCGTGAGCAGCAGAACGATGACAGTCGCTCACACGATGTACCTGTAGCTACGAGTCCTCGGGTTAACAGTTGTCTCTCCCCTATCGGCCATTTCTTACTTCCACAACCATTCAATGATTCTACAGATTCGACTCCTACAGTTGGCTCTCCTAACAAGCAAGCTCGTTCTATGGACCATGTCATCAGACGCGACCAGCAAGATCTCGAGAGCGAAGTTTACCCTAGTCGTCCGACGTTCGTGTTTGATCTACCTCCCGAATTATTCTTCTCTGAATCTTCTCGTAGGCACGCCAAATCATCCAGTACAGTGAGGGTATCTTCTCC
>QGOI01005715.1:0-11568 GCA_003313885.1 Boletus sp. MG55
TGACAGTAGCTCGCGAACATAGTATATGCATTGACAGCACTGCGGTTCTTTGGCTACATACTCAGGTGGGTTGCTTAGAATGATGCAATGGTGGTTGACCTTGGCCTCGTTTTAATGGGTTTCCTTTCCTACCCAGGGAGCCCATTCATCTCTCAGCATATGTCCTGTTTTCTGAGCTAGGAACGACGCAACTTCCGCCGAAAGCAGTAGGTCCGAAATCATATCTAGTAAAATACTGGGTGTTGAGGTGTTGCTAGCTCCCAAAGTAGTGGCTACGCTCCGTGTAACGAAGCACAAACACTGCATTCCTCTCGACGACTAGATTGACTCATTACAGTGTCCTGTTTCCCGGACGTCGTCCAAGGCTTCAACGGTGGTCATCTGTGCCTGCTCAATGCACAGAAGTCTGCGTAGTTCTCGAGTTCCTCGGTGTGAAGGCGGTTTGAGCCAGACGATCTGGTATCGATCACCGGGTACCTGTGATCTCATGATGAAGCTATCTTCGGACTATATTACTTGGCTTACAGGTATACTGGTGACCTTGGGACTCGTAATGCCTGACGGATACGTGGAGAACACAACACAGAAGCCCGATGCTGATTTTTTCTCTTGGGTTGAAGGTATGTGATTCAAGCGGCATTGTAGCTACTACCCTCTAATCACGGCTTGCAGGGCATTTCGTTGACTCTCAAAGGGCTTACTCCTTCAAAAGGATTCGTGATAAGCTTCAGGTTCCGTGCATTCTTCCTAGACGAAGATCTGGATAAGGCTAACGGTGACATGAACGTCTACCTGCTTTTGTTTATTTCTATGCAACGAGTTCAGCCCTTATCCTTCCAAACCTGTGGAGAATGTGAATGAAGCAGTTGCCTGCCTACTATACTTCCCAACAAGCATTACACTTAAAGGGAGCACGACAACCCAGCCCTGTCGCGTTCATTACGTTATCCGGACTCGTTAAAGGTCAATCATTGACGCCAATGCTACGGAGTCGGTGCTTCCGTCTTCCATACCATTCTCTGTCTAAATTACTTGCCCTCCTTCCTTGACAGCGACACACGAAATTGTCGTAAGTGTGCTTTCCGTTGACTTGGGGTGCCGGTGTCCACAGTTTACAGTTCTAAGGAGAATCCCTGTAGAACCCCCATTCACAGTTTGCGCCTTATGGCCTTGCTCGTGCCCAGAGCATCTACTTCCGGGCATTGAGTGACGTCGAAGCGGCGTGTTGCCGCCCAGTTAGATATCGCGAATGCAACTTTCTGCTACGCCAATCATGCCATAAACGCATTACACGTCGGCAGTTCGCTCGCCCGGGTCGACCCGCCGAACATGATTCATCCGGCGGGTGAATTCGAGTTTTTTGGTGGTCTGGCGTGATTTTATTTCCTTGGTCTTGTCCTCCATAGCTCTCTTGGATGCAAATAAATATTGCCAGCACGAACGAAAGCTTGGTTAATCAAAGCCTCCTGGATTGAATTTCGGTTGAACTTGTCGTGTGTGAATGCTATCACGTGGTCACTCCGCTTACTCTTCACCAAGTCACCCGCTTTGGGTGGCCAATATTGCAACTGAAGTATTTAATTCTCCTTTGTCGCTCATCTTGCTCGCCGATATTCAACGCGTAACGCCCACCTTAGGCACTATTGCGGTCTCCGCAACAAAACCAGTGTGTCTTTGACCTCTGACTCGGCCTGGTACGTCATATCATCGCCAACAGAATCAGTGCTTAAAGGTAAAGGGTTTTGGTGTTTTTCATATCAGAAAACGGAACTTTTCGTGTCTGGGTAGCTTTGCTCCACGACGCTGCGAAGCCGTCACCTTAAATTTTGGCGAGATCTACCAAGGTGAGCGCGACGCAGGTGCCCCATTGCGAATTACAGAACGCATAACCTCAGCTTGCTGCGGGTAGATTGCTAAAATTCGGGAATACGCCAAGATTTTGATAGTATGTTCTCAGAAACATGGTCCCATTCGCCGCTCATTTTCTATAGCAATGGTGAAGACCCGGACGCCACGGAGACAGAAGCGGAGATCTCTAGCTAGCAGGGACCACTTTGCACGTCTAATTCGGGAAGCCACACTCTCTGACCCAGGAACCTCTTCATCGAACTCACAGGGAGAATCGAGCTCTAGCCCAGACTCAGAGAAAAAGACGGTGCCCACTGCGGCTACACTCAACTATGCCAACGTTCTTGTAATCGAACACTTTCAGGCCGCCGTGGAGAGCCGCACTTCTACATGCCAGAGACTCGAACAACTTATCCGCACCTCCCCCACATACACGCCAGCTATAAAAAACCGGCTAATCAGTTGCCTGAGAGACGATTTCATTCGGGGGGACAAGACACGCCGTATCATCGAGGACCTGAGACGTTCTGATTTCATCAGCACAGTACCCTCTGAGGAGGAGGTAGAGTACATGCGAAAGGATATCGCAGAGAGTACTCGAATACTTCTGGAAGGAAGCAAGGAACTCCAGGCTATTGGCGAACATATAGCTACCCATTTTTCATAGCGGGTACGTAGTCTAACTCTAGCTAAGTTCGTTTCTACGCGACATCTCCTGTGTATGCGCCACGAAACGATTGTGTTCTCGTATCAAATGAAAGAATTAAGATGTACTATGTTGTTCCATACGACGTTTGGCTCTGCATCGAGGACCCATCCACACTGCAAGCCAAATCATTGGCGCGGTGGCAAGGCTTATCCCCGCAAGGAGGATGTAGGTCCATCCCGTTCCAAGAGCTTTCACCATCAGGTCGATGACCGACACTGTCGCGGCTCCCAATGAACACCTCACTAGGTTGTTCTGTTAGTGTACCTGATTGTAAGTAGGACACCCTGATTGCAAGCAGGACGGAAACTTACGCATGCGGTGACAGAAGACCCATGTGTCGGCAACAAGTCAATCAACAGAGTTTGTATACTGTTCATCAACGCGATTCCTGAAGTGGCGACTAGGAAAATTGGAGTGTTAACGATCATGCAACTGCTCATTCACGCCTGGATATTCCTCAAAAGAACTTACACACTATCTGCAACACCAGGGGTACCGCTATGTTGACCTTTTTATCGAGACACCATCCGTAACCCGCACAACACACGACATATACAAACAAGTGGAACGGAATCATTCGCATTCTTGCTTGCTCGATCGGGAAGCTTTCGTCCCTTGCAACTTGTTCCGGAGAAACCGGATTGAACGGGTCCGTTGACGCTTGACGTGTGATCTTTTCTTTCAGTTTCCTATAATCTCTATCCAGGAGCTTTCCTGTGACCAGGCCACCGATGACTGTTCCTCCACCAATGGCTAAAAAGCATAATCCTGTGTCAGTCTCGTTCAAGAATGGATACGCCGATTGAAATAGTGTGGAGATGGTGGCAGTCACGGCATAAAATATCGAGTATTGAATCCCGTTGAAAATTAAGAGGTTCATGACATCAGGGTATGTCAGGATTCGAAGTGGGTTGGAAAAGGGTGGGGGAGGGGGCATCTCTGTCGTCGCTGTCTGTCGTCCCGCCCCGACAACAGAAATGAGGGGTCGATAAATTCTCGACGGGACTATGCTGCCATCGTCGACGAGTCGTCGCAGTGTTTCTGGCAGGAAGCTATCGAGTGCGTTAAATTCATAGGAGACACAGATGACAACAATCAACGCACGCCATCATCGCAAGGAAGCATGCTGCAGAGAGTATACAAAGCAACCAAAATATCCACCTCATCAAGCGAAGAGTAGTGAGAAAGGAAGGTTTCTCCATCGGGAACGGACTCACCGCCAACCCAATGTTTGAGCTAGGGCGCCTCCCATGACAGGTCCGAATGTAGGTCCAAACTATTCTCAATCAGCGTCCCTATTCTCGTTCGTGACAAACGACATACCTGTGGGCCGAGACTAAATAACCCAAAGAAACCTCCACGCTCAGCGGGAGTCGCGATATCACCGATAACTCCGGCGCCTATCATGGGTCAACATCATGGTAGCTCCGCAAAGCAAATATTAAACTCACCAAGTGCAACCGTGCTCGCAGATCCAGCGGCTTGAATGCAACGGAGTAACAATAACAACCAATAGTCCGAAGTTGGGACCAAGGCGAGGCCAATGCAAGCTACGCTCAGCACCAGCAAACATGCAAGAAAGATCAGACGCCGTCCATAGCGATCTGCTAACAAACCCCAGATCATAGGAGCTAAACGTGACGGGGTTGCCAGATCAAGAAGTACTGCAATCCAGGATAGCGTTATGACTCACAGACGCCCTGCAGCACCATGTACACTGTAACGGACAAGTTAATGAGTTCAACGGATTTGTTAAAGGCAATAGCAATAGTGGGGATTGCGGGGAGGTATATATTGGCTGTCAACGGACTGGATAAACATTGCACCGTTTGAGCTGGACATTCGACTTCACAGAATCAGACTAGTTTAAGAGCCTTACCTGAATACCGCTGCTAAGGATGCCAAGGATACGATGAACCATTTTTCAGAGATCGTATATATACTATATGGCTTTTCCGCTTCCTGTTTGGTGCCAGCGTTGGGCTCTTTGGGGGGAAAGAACACCCTGTTATCCTTGTCCATTACTTGTGAGCCAAGCTCTGGATGAAATCTCCCTTGACATTCAACTCGTTCAGCTGCCATACGAGGAGGATTTTTTCGAGGAATGAAACGGGAACGTCTGAGCTGCGTCGTTCAACCGAGTCCCTTTTATAACTCGCCTCTAGAGCACATTCGTCATAAATAAGGCACACAACAGGGTTGTGGATAAATGCGGCAGGCATGAGGACAGTCTATTTGACTACGGAGTCAGTGACAGGTGCCATTTTTATGTGAAAGTTATCATGTCACTCACATAGGATTTACTCCAATCGGCCGACGAGTACACATCCATCAGCCGTCAGCACGCAGGACACCGGACTATGCACAACTGATCTGCAGAGCAGTCTTGTGACGTAACACGGCAGGGTGAGATTGTTGTTGCGCGAGCTTTGATTGACTCCGGGCGGAAGGCCAAAGCTATACTATTCCCTTTTCGTCCAGCCTATGCGAAGCATCGGCCTCGGCTACTAACCCGGTTCGCCGACCTAGTAGATTTGAAACCCTCCGCCAACCCTCCGCGGTCAACATTCAAGCTGTCTGATGATGGGCGCAATTAAACAGAGTGGCATATCCTAGGGCCACATTTACAAAAGCTGATGGATTTTCCAGTCATTGTGGGTTGCGGACGATACCCACTAGATAAATAATGGTACAGGCATATTTTGCCAAGCCCTTCGCTCCCTGCCACGATATTGCCCAGTGTGATTACACTGGCGGACGGAGAAAAGCGGGTAAGACTACATTCACAGAGGTTAATGGCATGCCCGTCTCTCGGCCGACTAGGCCCGAAAACGTTGGTTCGCCAGATTTGGTCACGACATTATCTCTCTTCAGTTGGAGGATCTGTTCAGAGGTACTTCAGCGGTATTGGTAAGAGCAAAGAGTTGGTTTAATACCTGATCATCATCACGGGTTACGGTGAATATGCTGTCGGGTAAACGTTCAAGGACGGCTCCCTGCAACATTCCCATGCTATGCGGGATAGATACGATGGGGCGCGATCGACGTGTATAACGCAGCACCATGTCGGCCAGTTCCTTGTAGGTGAAGACTGCGAGTCAAAGAAAGTCGAGATGCAAGGGTGAGAGGTATTCTGACTAACTGTCCGGTCCCCCTGCTTCGATTATCTTCCCAGTAACCCGTCCCCTCGTCTCTGAAAGCTCGACTATTGCTTTGACTGCGTGGGCCAAGTCACCGACGAACACGGGCTGAAAGCGAGTTGTTCCTCCATCAAATACAGGCATGAAGGGAAGGACATTTGCCAGGCTAGCGAGTCTCTGGTAGTCGAGGGCGAATACTGTGTTCCGGTGATCCAGAATGCTAGCAGAACTTACCGTGAAGAAACTGTCTCCCATACCAAACACTATACTCGACTCGGGCGAAAGATGGTAGCATCGGGACAGTTAGAGAAAATAGCCCTCTCCCCAAGTGCTTTAGTCCTCCAATAGGGAACAGAGCTTTCGACGTCTGCACCTATGGCGCTGAAGTGGATGAGTTTTGCACGCGCACCAGATGCGGTTTTCGCGACGTTCTCCGCACCCTCCACCGCGTACGTCCGAATTGTTCTGGAGTCCCCCTCAGTAGACCCACGAGGGATACTACGACGTCAGCGCTCTTGAAGGCAATGTCCAACGAGTGAGGGTCTGTGACATCCGCGGGGTGTGGCGGAAGAAGACGACTATGATCCAAGTCCTGGGCAGTTTCCAATGCAGCTTGGACTTTCTCTGGAGAGCGAGAGGTGATCTGAACACGGGAGAGCCGTCGTGGTTGGTTTCCCCCCGCTGCGGTTAGTAAGGCTTTGGCAATGTTCAACCCTAGTGAATAAGTACCCCAATTGAAGCGGGGATGAATGCTGAGCGTATGGGGAACGGGAAATAACCGCGGAGACGAACCCAGGAAGCCAGCCCCACAGACCACTACCTTCTGAGACATTTCTTTCTCTACAGCGTAATGTACGTGAAAAATATACAAGTCTTGTACCGCGGTGTCCAACCTGGAAGCCACAGGATGAGTCTGCTATCTTCTGGCAAGTGAACGGGGAACTAATGACATGACGTAAATAGGTGCTTCATCTTGAGGTGAAATTTCGGTCATTCAAAGCTTACGCATTGCGGGTCCATTCAAGAGCGTACCTCGTTCAGATAAAATCGGACCCACATAATTCCTCCCCTCTTCCCCCTCATCTACACCCCGGGCCAAAATTTCTAAGGGGGTATTTGAAACCGATCAAGATTCCACCTGCCACCTATTGCGCGGGACGCGTGGTATCCCAGTCGACTAAAAGTCACTGCCAGCGACGGTCCGACGGAGTCCAAAGAGAAAACAGAAATAAATATTCGCCGTCCACTGCCATGGCATAGTCTCGCGGAGAGTGAATACACCTATAATATTGATGCCATGAGCAAGGAGAGGCAGACATTGACTCTACTGACTCACAAAGTTGCGACTAGTACTGAGGGATACATCGCTGATAGATATGCACTGGCAGTGTGAATCGGCTTCTTGCCCCCTTCACCTGAAAGCCTGAAACCGATGGGATCGACTCGGAGCACCGCACACAGCGCAATCGAGCCCAGAGTCAGCCATCCGTATGTTCCATGAAGTGAAACGCACTTGCCAGCGGGAGACGTCTCATACTTTGGTACTGTGAGTCGTTCAAACCATTCTTGAATTCTGTTCTCACTTCACTTGTTGGTTCCAAACTGCCAGCTTACAAGACGTGTAAACGCAGATGGCTCTTCTCTGATACGAGAATATCACGTTTAAGTCATCCTGATTATGGCCTTTCCTCCGCGCTGAGGAGTTTGCGAGTTTCCTGGCAGACATGGCTGGACTAGGTAGGATCGCCATGAGGCACCGCACACCCTATGTCGAACGTAAGCGACATAAGCAGTACACTCTTTGCACTAAATTCAGAGACCCCCTTTCAGAGGCGATATTCACGACCTATTCTCTTCTGTCAGGTATAAGGGCTTCTCGACGTACGGATGAAATGTCGCAGTTCTCAAGATCGTGGCCATGTCACGTGACCGGAAAGATCAACTTCGACCAATGAGGTTGATCCCCAGGAATCATTGTAAGAGGGGAGGTTTCTGGAGGAAGCAATGCAAGGTCAGACTTGTTACCGGCTACAGACTGTCTGGACACGGCCAGACAAGGCAATACCTGAACATGAATCGGGAAAACCAGGTTTGAGCATGCCGCATTCTGAAAAAAGGTGGAGCGTTGTTTGCTTCGTCGCCTGGTGTGGACACCTGAATCTTGAGGTGACATCAACTTTTTCTCTTCATACCACGAATCCTCATTTCCGTCTTGGGTGACCGCAGAGGGGAATCTGCGATGGGGAATGGAGTCAACCAATTGTTGCACCTTCGGCTGCCATGGAGCCAATCAAATGTAAGCAGCAATGTCTGGTGACAGGATCCCGGAACTAACCACTACCCTGAGCTCACCCTACACTGTCGACAGACAAGTAGTTTCCCAACCAGAATCAGACAGCGGAGATCCCACCGAGCTTCCGACACAACGCGGCCTTTCAAATTGGCAAAATATGCTTTGCATGCCTCCGAAACGTGCACAGAAGTTCAAAACTGGTTCTACATGGCTGTTCAACCTATTCCCTTCTCTCCTCTCAACCCCTTTGACCCCACATTTTCCCTTTCGTGCACGCACTAAATGTCCACTCCTTACGAACAGTTATGCTCTTCCGGGAATACCACCCCAAGGTCGCCGTATATGAGGCTCCCGAGCTATAAGTCTCTGCGTCGCAGAAGATACCATCCTTATAGCACAACCCGTGCCCGGTCATTGTCTATTTCTACGGACATGATGGTGCGAATCTCCAGTTAGTACAGACAAGAGGTCTTATTTCATACCTCAAGGGGCCTGCCGAGGACGCTGACTTCGAAGCTGACATATTACTACCTCGCCTTAATCCAGTCCCTGTCTCATTTTCTTTGGTTAGTACACAGCACACAACTTGTCCTCTTTTTCTAACTGACCGCGGAACATAGCCAACGACCCTCGAGGATGATTGCATGGCTGGCCTGCGTACGGTAGTTTCCCAATCGATTGGCCGAGACAGCACGCAACTTGGATACGTCCATTTGGTTATTGTAAGGTCTATCACTACATATAGCGTTACGGTAGCTCATTGCGACGTCCAGGACTTTGCCCTTATCGTACGTAGTCATCTTCGCAAGAGCAGCGTGGCGCGTCGCACCGACGCCGCATGACGCTCGCTCCCACTACTGGACTGTCCGTGTAATATGTTTATTCCACCGTCACGTAGATCGTGGACTTGGTTTGTGTATCCCCACACGTGCATACCTCCGTCATAATTACATTTCTTGTCATTGATGCGTTGCCATTCGGTCCATGACCACTCGTTCAGCGACTTATTTCAAATCAGTCTCGCTGTTTTCAGATCTAGCTTAAAATGATGCTTGGACCACAGACCACTCTTTTCCCAACGTCGACCTCGATCCGGCATCGATGGCCTCTCCGTCTGTTAAACAACCTCACGTTCGTTTTGCTTCCGAACTGACGGTGCCGCCGGCGGACCGACAGCGGAAGGTAGGCACCAATCTCATAACTCCCTTCGTCCAAAGTACCCAACGCCGGTCCATAAGCTAACACCTGCTGGTCAGAGTCGTTCCTCTTACCCAAAAGTAGCTCAGGAGAAGGGACGTTCCGAACGCCAATCTTCGTTCGACCTGTTCTGGCAGTGGGACACGCTCACCTCGGTCCCACAACACCAGGACGAGCGCCAGTACCACCAGTCAAAAGGTCTAGCAGCTGAGGTATGTCATTAACCATGTTGTAGCCAATGGGCAGCATCGATCACATGGTGTAGAGACCTCAGGCTGTTCTCGAGAAAAGAGACTATGCCGCCTTGCTCAGCGTTTCCAGGGGGGTTCCACAGCACATCCAGCGCCAGCAAAAGTTTATTTTCACATGCTTTCGTTTTGATGGTCTCTCATGGGTCACCTGCAAACAACCACGGTGTGAAACACTTCGACTACGACGTTCTCGAATGCTCGCGAAAGGTCCTACAGACGGTGCCTCTCGAGATGGGACACCCGCCCCCGTCGATAGCTCACGTCGGAGGCAGTGGCGGAAGGTTGATGGTTTGCTTAGTAAGACTCATCGTACTTCAATGATTTCCAAAGATCTCAAACCTAGAGTCTTGGGAAATCAACTGTAATTGAGATGGTAATGTAACAAACGTACACACATGAAGGACAGTGCCGCAGTAGTTATCAGTCTGTATCAACGACGAGGCCACCGCGCCCTCTTCTGATTCGATCTTCCAGACCTCCCTCGCCACCAAACACTTTCTTCTGCTCCTGGCTCAAAAAACCTCCCATACCTTTCGACTTCATCCTTGCTTCGTTTTCGGCCTCTAACTCTGCCTTCTCCTTTGCTAAAAGCTCCAGCAAACGCTTTTGCCGATCAACCTCCACACTGGAGGCATTAGATTGCATGGCAGCTAACCGCGCCGCACGGCCCTCAGGACCGTTGGGAGGAGGCTTTGAGGTCGAGTCTGCTTGATAAGGACGAGGTTGTGCTGAAGGGGGAGTCATCCGGGAACGCTTTGCACTATCGTTTACAGGACTAGGACTTCGTCGGTGCTTCCTGAAGTCATCAGTATATTGACTCCCACGTTCTTCGCGTCTCGAATTGTTGCGCCTATTGTCGTCGGATTCATCGGAGCGAGGCCACGACCGAACACGGTCATCTCGGCGCCTATGGTAGGAATCAGGACTACGGCTTTGACTTCTTCGCGAGCTGTATTCATCCCTGCGGCTGGAGCGATGTGGCGACCGAGAACGACGAACATAGGGACTGAGTGAACGTCTTGGGTAATCACGATCGTAGCGCTCGTATGAATGGGAGCGGCGCCTCCTATAATCCTCCACCGGACTGATACTCCGCGAGCGTGTCCGTTCCCGTGTACGACGTTCGCTGGACTTTGCCTCTTCGCTACCCTTCTTTGCCTTCTTATCCCGTTTCTTCCCTTTCTCCTTACTCTTCTTCGGCTTGATACCGTTTCGTTCTTGCAATTCACGAAGGCGAAGGGGATTGGACATCAATGCCTGGTAGGCAGCTTGCTCCTGTTGCTTCATGGCAAGTAACGGATCCTCGCGAATTTTCGAGGCAATGTCTCGGGCGGTGTTGGCATTCTGGACGGCGATGAAATTGTTGTGTGAAGCTCCCAACTGGACAACACGTCAGAAAGAACAAAACAAGAACCGGAGACGAGGGGATACCTTTGCGTTGTCATCTGCAGTCAAGATTTTGTCCACTCGCTTCTTTCCAAGGAGGTAGTCCTCAAGGTCATTAGGGTTCTGGCTGCTACCTGTCGCTGGAGTGGTATACATCCATTCTAGTTTCTCGGTTCTTTTCCTTCCTGTTTGCTCCTCTTGGAGGCGTTGAAGTTCCTGCAGCTGGCGCTCCTCCTCCTTCTCCTTGCGCAGCTGGTCAAGCTTCTTCTTCTCCTCGAGCTGGAGGGAGTAGGTGTTGGTTGGATGATGAACAATAGAGGGGAGAGAGTACTTACAGCTTTCTTTTCTTCCAACCAGACCCGCTCCTGGTTCTTCAGGAGGAGCGGGTGCCAGGATTTCTTCATATTCAAGTCTCCGCCACCCATCTTGGCTAGATTCTACGTGGACGGTGAAAATCAAAGTGTGGTGGTGATGGTCGAGAACTGTCCTCGATACAGAGGATTACGTGATGAGTCACCCATCATATTCAGACTCCGCTGCCTCAGCTGTAGTTATTTACTGGTTGTGTGCGCTACTCCTTCAAATTACACCGAGCTAATGGTGTGCTGGACGTCGCTGGTGCTGATGGCCATATTCTCGACCTATGAATGACGCTGAACGTGAACTGCGTATTTTGTCAGACAGTGGACAGACCACCTAGGAGTGTTTGCGCTTGTTTGTTCTGCCCTCTTTCCCGAGCTCAAG
>QGOI01005724.1:0-10116 GCA_003313885.1 Boletus sp. MG55
AAATATTCTATTCACCTTTTGTCCGACCTTTAGACCAGGTCTAAAGATTGCCCACGGCGTTGTGTATCTAATACCATATGGGTTTCGCTTTGCATCCCACGTCTCACCCGGAGTCCAAACGCAAGGACCTTTCGTTCTGCTACCAGATTTCTTACCCAAGGAGAACATGAATTATACATTGAAACCGGACACCGTTCGCTCTTGGAATATGGCCGCGACCCTTTGTTGAGTGCAATATGTTTGGAAAAGCCCTCATTTTTAATAGTACTGATGTTCCTCAGATCCAGCTATCTGATATGCACGAATGGGGAAACGTGGGAACTCGAGGACTCCCAAAGAGGCGTCCGCCGAAAGACAAACCATCGATCAATCCTCGTAAAAACAAATGCCAGCTACAAACCAAGCTCAGTACCAGGATCGATCAACCACGCAAAGTCCCAGGGAAATTATTGGAAATTACGTCCTCACCAAGACTATTGGAACTGGTAGTATAGGCCAGGTCAAACTTGCTGTAAACACCGCTACGAAGCACAAGGTGACTACACCTGGATAATCCTCCGCTCAGCGTCCCATTCACCCTCCTCAGTTTGCCATCAAAATCCTTCCACGTCGATCATGTGGCTCCGCCATGACACCGGAAGCGTTCTCGATCTGCAGTTCCAAGACCACCACTACTGCAGGAGAAATTCGAATCATCCGCGAGGTTGCGCTATCTACGCTGCTTCATCACGCTTGCATTTGCTCCATGCATGAAATGCTCGTAGACAGGCAAAATTATTACCTTGTGTTCGAGTATGTGAGCGGCGGCCAACTGCTCGACTACATCATTTGCCACGGTCGACTACGCGAATCGGTCGCACGCAAGTTTGCACGCCAAATAGGCAGTGCGCTCGATTATTGTCACGCCAACAACGTCGTGCACCGCAGTGCGTGGGCTCACTACTGCCAGTCGGTGTATCGAAAATAACCGTCCTCTTCTCCATCTAGACCTTCGATTGGAAGACATCCTGATATCCGAAACTGGTGACATCAAAATTATCGATTTTGGACTTGCCAACTTATACGACGCTGTCGGTCAACTGTCGACGTTCTGTGGCTCCTCCTATTTTGTAGCCCCCGAAGTGCTGAATGCACAAGCATATATCGGTCCCGAGGTCGACGTGTGGAGCTATGGCGTCATTCTCTACGTCCTTGTTTGTGGGAGAGTCCCGTTCGATGATGTGAGTTTCTCAGCGCTACACGATAAGATCAAACGTGGTTCTGTGACGTATCCTCGTTGGCTGAGCAGGGGTACGTTCATCCTCGTCGATCCCTGCCCAATCTGCGCTGTCGAGATTGACGCAAGGCACAGAATGCAAACGCTTGCTCTCACGGATGCTCGCGACGCATCCAGTGGCCCGTGCATCTCTGGCAGAAGTGCTTGCACACCCGTGGATGGTCCGCGGCTTCAACCAACCTCCGAGTGCCGATCCCGTGCACCGGGAAGCGCTTCGAAGCGCCAAAGACATCGACTGGGAAGTCATCCGGGACATGAGTGAGCTCGGTTTCGGGCCAGAAGCGGACATCGTACGATGTCTTACCGCCGTCCTCGAATCGGATGGCTACCATCACGCCGTCGATGCTTGGCAACGCCAGCGCGAACAGCATATGCACCCTAGCTCGCACTCTCCGCAGGGCATGGCGTCAAAGCTCTCCATGCTATTGTCGGATTTCGGCTTCCGTCGACGGACGTCGCCCATGACCTACACTCGTTCTCTCCGTCCGCGTTCCCGTCTCGCCTCCGATTCACCTCGTAGCAGACCGTCTGACCCCACACGAGGATTTCATCCGCTCGTTTCGATATACCACCTCACATGCGAAAAACGCGAACGCGATGCCATTGACCTACAAGATGGGAACTCGGAGACAGACATGGATGTGGGTGAGGAAGGGGAGGCAAAGGAAAATCTGCCTCTGCGCCAAGCTACTACTAGTATCCATGCTTTCATGCACTTTTCCGATATTCGACACTCGCTCGCCTTGCGGTGGCAACTTCTCCTCCGTCGACTTCATTCCAGGGACATCAAATACAATGCAGATGAGGTCAGTAATATTATATGTATAGACAATCATATGTTATAAAGGGTCTTGGAGGGCCCTTCTGACAACGTCTGTACTTCTGCCAGTCCATCACAAGGACTGCCTTTATCGCACTCCGGAACCTCAACGCAAGCGACGAAACTTATCGTTTCGATTGTAGTGAATAGCCATAGTTCACACCAGCATTCAGCCTATCAGTGAAGAGGAGTGCATTTGTGGTGCCGAGCGGCTATCTCAATCAACCGGCCCGCAGCAGGTCACACAGCATGTTCTTCATCTGCGGGGTGTTGTGTAACGTTACCGCTTGACAACACTTTCGTAGGCTATTCGAGAGCTGTGATTGGAGGACAAGTCAGCGAAAAAGGGAGTTAAGGGTCCTTCACCAGGGCCAAAACAGAAAAGGCGGACATTTGGCTTGCAGATATTAAGTTGGCTGTGCGTGTTACTTCACGCTGTGAGCGAACACGAGGAAGCTCCATGGTTGCTACCTATAAGTATTGTTCAGGGATACTCATCGCCCACTACGGTCTCCAGTCAGCCTCCTACCAGGGATCTTGAACGACTTGGCAAGATGCTTTCGACCGAGGACCAGATATCCGACGTCGAACTTCCCATCCGTGACAGCTACGACGAGAGCACAGATGACCTACCCCCAGCATACGATGCACTGTCGCTCCGTCACTCCATCGGTCATAGGGCAAATCAATATGCTAGCACCTCTACCTTTCATGATCCAATTGCGGGCACAGGATCCAGCGGTGACCTGCCCGATGATTCGGGTCCCTCGAGTTCCAAGCTCCCCGTCTTGAACATCGATAAACCATTACCACAGCCTCCATCTTCAGTTGATGACACCCCATCTTCTCCGAGAAATGCGAGCTCTGCCATTGTTCAAAGACCGCGTGCTCGTAAGAACACTTCCTGGCTCTCACTCTTGCCCTTTGTATCATCCTTCTCTACTAAGCGAGTTCGCCAATCCGTCTTGTCGGTTGTGCACGACCTTGTCGCTACACCCTCTCGTGCAAGCAGCGAGGGGCAGAAAAATGTGCAAGAGATATTCGCTTCTATAGCGGAAACCTGTGCCGAACATAAGCTCTCCCTGTCCACCGTACTCCAGGAACCCTCGATCGCTGATCACACCCCGATGTATTGGGCTATAGTCAACTATCGCGAGGAGTTGCTTGTGGCCCTGTTGGTCCATTCTCGACCTTTGTCTATCCAAACTATATCAGATATTCGGCGTGCATGTCTCGTCAGCTCAAATCAGGCGCTGTTCCATGCACTTCGGGTGTGCCGCCCTCCATTCCATAAGACGGAGGGTCTTCAGGTTCCAAGTCTACGAGTAGGTGTGTTCTATCGATTTGTCGACCTCTGAAAGAACTCGGGTGACATTTTCGATAGCTTCTGATAATCTGCTTCTGGGTGATCGGCCCTTGGATGAGATCTACATACAACGGACGACCGATCAAGGATTTGTCGTTTCATTCGATATCCCTCTTTGGCAAAGGCGAATGAAAGCGATCGGGCAAGTCAACTTTGAATTTATTGCATCCGGTGAGTATATTGCTAGTATTGGTTGTGTCCCCACGTTCAACCACACGCCTGCGACAGGGAGGATGTGGTCTGTCATCTTTTTCTCCACAGACCCATCATCACCGCTCGCGACGTCTGGGAAGCCGCGAAAAAGCACGAATACATGGCACGTCATGGTCAGCCTTCTAGAATCGAGTCCACCTACGTTCTTTGATTCACAAATCGTCGTCGACGTTCCTCCTCCCTTGGTCCCCGAGTCGAACCGGACGTCAAGACTCCAGAATGCACGGTCCACGACGTCCCCGGCTTCGGGTGGAAAGCAATACCAGAGTCGATTTCCCACGTATGATTATGATTACGATGGGAAGGCATATTCACGAGCATCTCGAGGTGACGGCGGTCTCGCTCCCTCTGAGGATGATAGATCCCCTTCCTCGTTCTCATCTAGACTTCCGCCACCGATTCACCCACTGCGAGGTTCACCCTCATCCCCGCGTCTGCGTACTGCAACACCGCCTCCGATTTGCATCCGCCTCGGATCTGGTAACCACAAACTTGGGCGCCGAGGGGGATCAGGAGAACCTCCCAGTACGTACTCGAATTTCACAGACAGGCTTCGAAGCCTTAAACTTCATGCAGAACCCACAGAGAGGCCGACAACGAAGCCCGACACGTGGTCGGAACATGGTGTGGGCTATACCAATGCAGTCGTGTCCCCCCTCGGAGAAGGCCTTGCGGTTCAATTGCTGCACGGGTGAGTTACCGTCCTGCTCTTTCCCTGATTTTCTTTTTAAGAATGCACCGACAGTCATTCGTTATACCTATTCCCCGATAGTACGCTGAGAGGGCGGTTGGAGGCGAGATTCGTGAGGTCGGAGTCATCCAAAGATTGTATCATTTGCTAGGCGTTTCGTGTCGTGTCGGCATGAACGAGATTCATGCAGTCTAGCTTGCACTCTCCACAGGGCATGGCACCAAGGCTCTCCATGCTGTTGTCGGATGTCAGCTTCCGTCGACGGACGCCTGCCCATGACCTACGCTTGTTCTCTCGATGTGCTCCCGTCCCGCCTCCGATTCACCTCGTAGCAGACCGTCTGACCCCATGCGAGGATTTCATCCGCTCGTTTCGATATACCACCTCACATGCGAAAAACGCGAACGTGATGCCGTTGACCTACTAGATGGGAACTCGGAGACAGACATGGATGTGAGTGAGGAAGGGGAGGCGAAGGAAAATCAGCCTCTGCGCCAAGCTACTACTAGTATGCATGCTTTCATGCACCTTTCCGATATTCGACACTCGCTCGCCTTGCGGTGGCGACTTCTCCTCTGCCGACTTCGTTCCAGGGACATCAAATCCAAGACAGATGACCTCCGATGAACTGTCCGAGAAACTGATCGACACCGTTTCTACGTTCGTGATGCGACAGAGCCTGTCTCATGTTATGATGTGGAGGTCGAAAGAGTTACACAAAAGGCCTCGATCAACGAGTACCACCAAGAAGTGTACACATAACAGAACAATATACATCTCTAGAGTTTAGCCCCAAGCAACATGTCAAATGTTCCTCGAACGAACTCTATCCTAGTCTACTCGTAAATGGTCAACGCATCGAACGTAAAATAGGCATTTTTAAACGCTGAGGGGTCGGAATTGACATGATCTGCCAGGTTTTAGAGGTGACGTATTTTCGCACGAACGACAACTGACCGGTACAGGTCGACGGACAACCGGCTGCGCTGTAAAGCTGAGCGTTTCCGGCCCACGTGCCACCTATGAGAGAAGGGAAGAGGGATCGATGAGAATGTCCGTGTGCCGTGCTTGGAAGCAAACGCGAAAAATGCCGTACAAAAGTCGAGGTCTATCACGATATTGAACGCGCTGAGATGGGTCGCAAAATTACAATTGGCGCTGCTTGGAAAGTACGCAGCGGGTGTTCCCTGCCGATTAAAAATAAATAAAGCAAAAAGTCTCAGCGTCCGATCCGCTCCCAGCATTCAATCCATACCCAGTGACCTGTATCGACCGTCGAACCCGGACTTGACACGTCTTTCGGAACAGATGCATTCTGTCGTGCCCAAAAAAAGACCTTGATAAATGAGGACGTGCGCTCGATCGCATACCTAACGTTTCACAGCGAGATCGTGTCAATATCGGGGTGTCATGGCGGTGTCATGGACGGGAAAATATGACCTACCATCCTCCACCGGCCGAATTGAACGACGGACCAAAACTGTTGGCTGCGTTGACCGAGACGCCACACGACGTATTGTCTGTTTCATTCACGTCGCAATTGGTTCCTCGGCTCGATCTGTCACAGCGTAGTGAGCAACATTCCTGATGGACGCATGAGAGAACCTTTCTTCACCCGCTCATTAGCCGAGTCGAAGGCATCGTGCAACCTACAGTTGGAAAGTCAGGAGATCGACGTGAATACAGGATGGTATGATGGGACGGACCTGCGCTCGTGTGCAAGGTGATGAGGTCAGGGGATTGATTATTGATACCTTCTACGATGTCGATTTCTCCCTGGTGTGTCGTCGAATCGGTGCACGAGTCATGGAGTTCGACGAAACCGTGCTTACCCCGTTCGGCCAGTTCGAGCCAAGTTCCTACAAGAAAGTGATCGTCAACTCAATTTGGAGTGAACTTTTGGGACAGAACATACCCTAAAAATTCATTCGTTACTCCGGGTGAGTAGCGCTAGCAGTGAAATAAAAGATGGGAGTCAACTGACCCTATGTAGTCGATCGTATGAGCCTAGCTATGCCACGTCCGAAGAAGCAAGAAACGTACAGACAGCTGGCCAAGTGCCACAACCTTCAGGCATATGATCAATGTCAAAACTATGAAAGAGGTGAGATTAATGAGATGATGCAAAGTTAAAACGCGTGCATGGCGACATGAGTGGTATACTGATTGATGGACACCAGATTGAACGAATCGCGCCCCGGTCCCGTCGAACCGAGTACTGTGGTACTGTCCGCGCGTAACGTGACTTTATTCCCAGAGACGGACACGAGACCCTTGGAATCTGCTGTCGCGAGATCGACGTAGTTTCTACAGTGCCGCATGTCAAAGAACTCGAATGATCACCCAGAAAAATGTGCGCATACACCCGTCCCGAGTTGGGATCTGCATTCGTACCCCAATTGAATGCGTTGATGAATTCCTCGCCGGACAAGCTGCTCGATAGAGAGTATGTGGCCGATGATACACAATGTACCGCCGCGAGGAGGATGAGGCTTTCAACGAACAACTTACGACCCATGGTTTGCTACCTGTGAGCGAAAACTGGGAACTAACGGCGCTGCATGGGCGCATTTATGTGACATGAATACGGTTGCCGTGGGTGATTCAATATCATCATGGAAATATGGTTCGTTCTTGCCATCGATGGGGTGGAGAAGACATGTTAATGAATGAAAGATGCATGATAATACGACATACTTGTTACGAACTGGTTGGCACACTCATGATTGAAACGTACAACACCCATCCAGTCTCCGCGAGATGAAATGAACAAGGCAGGAATGACATAATGCCCTTGTGGTACGAACAATAGAGAAAATTAATCTGAACTGTCGGGTGCACGACAGAATACAGACTAAAATTGTCCCTTTGAGATATCCCTTGGATCAGTGCTGACGCCAATCTCTAAGGCGAATTGTGAGGTACGTACTGTGTTCCTGAAGTCACAACGAGCGAATGTTATCGTCATATTTTGGTAACATTGTCTCGCTCTCCGTGAGTGGTTCATATCGCCCCTGCCAACTTGAAGCATCCGACCTGCAGAACACAACGGAGATGGAGGCGACATCAAGGAGGCCCAGGGCTGTCGATGCTTGTTTCGAGTGCCACGTCCAACCAGTTGTGGGGGTTCATGACATGCACTCTCGCATGCGTGTATACGGCGAACTGAAACGCCACGCGACATGCCGCGATGAGCGGGTCATGCACGGCGTTCTTCGAGAAATTGATGAAACATGTAGGTTTGTGATTGAGCAGATTGACAAACCAGGGTCCATCGAGTTTCGGTTCCCTTGATGGCCGGGAAGTTGGCTGTGCAAGAGATTCAAAGTGTATGGAGATGGAGGGCCCTTCGCAGCTTGCAAAGGAGAGCTCTAGCTCAGTTGGTTTGCTCCTTGACAATCAGACAAGCAGAATTCCTGACTGCGTCAGCAGAACCTTGCTTGTCGACTTTAGGGCAGGTCTGAATCTTATCGTATGGATGCAATTAATAATTACGAACATGCTTCCCCGTCGGTGACTACGTGGCTCAAGGGAGACAACAAATCCGTCATCGATCGTCCTCGTGAGTCACATATAGCCTAAACCACCAAATCATAACCAGTTTTCATTAGGGATCAGCGCTCAGCACCGTGCCTGAAAGCCAGTGGAATGTCGCTCGCGGTCACAAAGATTCATGTGCATATCAGTCACGTATGGTTATTCTTTCCAAACCGTGCAGGGCCATGAACACGATCATCACTCTCGCTCTAATTGGGCTGCTCGACTTGTACATATGGAAACGACCCCGTGCAGGGACAACTTGAATGTCAGACTTCAGCCATGCCTACCAAATGGCTCCAATCTCCGCTAGACCAGTGATTCTAATTTCTCACAATACCTCACCCAAACAATATCTTGTTGGCTTCCTCAACGAGCGCCGCATTGGTACCGCTCGTAGCAACGAATGGCTCAAACCCCGTCGCTTGACGGTCTTGCTGAGTGGTTATGTCCTGAGGGGTCGCACGGTCAAGGAATCTGGATTCTCCTTCACCTCCGGGAAAGTCACTAGAAGGACATGATTTCGTGAATCAGATGTACACATTCTCAATGTATATCGGGACTCACGGCACAGGGAGGCCGTGGATAAAGTTGGTCCGTTGGCTTCGGAGGTAGGAAGCGCTGGTGGATAGCATTCACGACCACGCAGATTGTCGAGAACATCGAACCTCACTTTTTGACGCACAGTGGAATGGCTGGGATGTACAGCACCGAGGAGTCCTCCTTGCCCTTGTGTTCTCCTTCCACAGCATGGACTGTATTGCAATGCCCTAATCACTCGGTCATGGTTAGCTGCTCGACATTGGGTGATCCACGGTCCTTCAGTCGTGAGTACTCACAATATACATGATCCCCAGGTTCGATCCTTGGAATGGATACCATGGTTTCCGGGGAACTCGCTACCTTCTAGGTTCAATTCCCAATCCTGAGAAGCCAAACTCATGCCCCGTGCCTGCCCAAGAGATTGATCCGTCCTCCACGCGGCAATACCGTGCGGTTTGAAGAATAGACGCAGGACGATGTAAGCAGTTGCAAGCGAAAGCATAGGAAGGACACGCAAAGTGCCTTCAAAATTGATGCCTGTCGAGGACATGGACGTGCAACCTTGCCAACACCGAAGGATCGTGCACTGGTTCCTGTCTTGCATGATCAGGTTGTGAATATACACGCTTCAACGATCATATATGCAGTCAGAGTAGTGGAGCGAAAGCGGAAGCGATGAAACAATAGAGGAAAGCAAATAGAAATCTAGGGGAATGTATTAAGACGTACAGTACATTGTATAGGTCTTGTCTTGCATTCACCCTCCAAGTTGCGTCGAGCGGATCCAATGTCTCCCAGCCCCACTTTCTCCGTGACAGAGAATCTTGGTCCACACTCTTCTAAGTTCTGGATCTTCCCATCGCTCGACGCTTCCTCCATTGATGTGTGGACCTAGTGTGAATGACCGATCTCCGGGAGTGCGTATACGCAGGCGGTCAAAGCAACTGATGGGTGTCGTGAAGTCAATTGAATTGGGAAAAGAGGCAGAAGAGTGCCAAAGGGACAAAAGAGCCTTTTGGGTATTGAGCAGAGAAGCATACATACGCGCAAACTCGTATGCTTGTATATTCTCCGCGGGGAAACCAGCCAGTCACTACCTTTAGCACTGTCGATGGAAGGTTCATAGCAAGGTGTTACCTTTCACCAAGTTCGCGGCAATATAGTCTTTGATGTGAAGTTTCCATCTCAGCGCTTGCTTCACGTTGTTTCAATGCGTCGGTCGTGTCATTGACACAATGATCATGCATACTCACTTCTTTTAAAACACCCCCTGTGATGACTACGACGCCAGTCTTTCGTATTGCATCTCTTTGGCTTTCCGACAGGCCAGCCTCTACCTCATCGTATGAAATGCGTGGAATGATCTCAACAAGCAGTTGAATAAGCCAACACAAGTCACAAAGCGAGGGGAAAAGCTCACATTTCCTCCCTGGGAAATGATTTCCTGCACGCGAGGTTCAAGAGCCTTGAGTACCCCTTTCCAGGCCAGCTCAAGTACATCTTGCTGCACTCCCATGTCACGCAGCACGTCTTTCTTCGCGGTCGAGAACCGTGCGGGGAGTGGTGCAACGTCAGCATTTAGACCAAGAGTAGTAAGCACGTCGGTGATGGTACCACCTTTCCTCGCCTCCCGGGTAGCTGCGATCACCATTATCGCGATGCAATTACCT
>QGOI01005795.1:0-23203 GCA_003313885.1 Boletus sp. MG55
AACCATTCTTTCTATTACTAAGTATGTTTTTTATATGTTTGAAGTTTGACTTGATATTAACTTACAGTGGCTCAAAAAACTGTTCACATGTTTGCATGTTTTACACTAAAGTCAATAACCCCCAACACCCCCTAACCCGAGGCATGACTATGAGTGTATGAAATGTAGTATGTACTCTTGGCTTTCTATTGGCCCATGGGTCAAAAGATTTGGATAAGATTTGATGAAATGGCATTCATTTCAAAGTGATGACTTATGCAGACAGTTTTTTGACTTTATATCAATTTGGATATCTAGTAGGTGGTATGAGCTCCTTTGGCCTTCATAACTGCTTTAATCCATCTAGGCATACTCTCTATCCATTTTTGACACAGCCCCTCATCAAATTTCCCACACTCCTCCACTACATTTTCCCATAGTTGATGAATTGCTGTAGAAGCACTAAAAGGTGTTTTTTGAGGTGATTCCAAATATGTTCAATGGGATTAAGGCCTGGGAATTATGCAGTCCAGTCCAGAAGATTTATCCCCTGCTTTTTAAACCAGATTTGGGCTCTTCTAGAGGTGTGCTTGGGGTTATTATCTTATTGAAAGATAATATGATCTGGTGGGATTTCAGATTCCTCTGTATTTTTTGCAATAACCTCTGCTCAAAAATGATCACATACTGTTCCACACATATCCCCCCCTCCACCTGACTCAAAACCCCCACTCCATTCCACCCTATGTAGCCTATACCATCAAGAAATCTTCTCCAAATTTGACTACAGCTTGGACCTTACTAGCAATCAGCCCCTCTGCTTTCTTTTTCTACACATATTCTGGCCTGGCTGACCTAATACAATTGATTGTAGTCTTATCTGATCATATAACTCTTTTCCAGCACTCCACAGCCCAGGCTAACCTGCTTTTCTTGTAACCACTTGAAAACATGAGATTTTATTTTTTTCACTGCAGCCTTTAAGGAGACTTCCTTGAAGCTATTTCTGGTAGGTAAGATGCAGATAAGAGTATAAATTATGGAATTAATGTCTTAAGTGGCATGAACACCATTTCTGGCCCTTCCAGTAATGATTTGATAAATGATAGCCTGCTTGTTAGCAGAAGTAACCATTAAAAAATGGCTACCATAAAGCTCAGTCCTCTCTATCTGGTGTTCCTGAAGAACCTGGCATACTTTAGACTTCCCTAGACCAGTTTGAGAAGCAATTGACCTAGAGTAAATACCAAGAGAGGAGAGAGAGATAATATTATTTCTTTAAGAAGTAGGGATGGGTTTCATGGGATGGTGGGGTTTATATATGTTGTCTGGCACCTATTTACATAAAGGTGACATAATAGAACCATTATCATATGTATGTAATCATATTACAGCATTGTAGGATCCAATATATGTAACCAAAACATAAAGTCAAAAAACTGTCCACATGAGTCATTACTTTGAAATGAATGCCATTTCATCAGATCTTATCCAAATCTTTTGACCCATGGGCCAATAGAAAGCCAAGAGTACATACTACATTTCATACACTCATAGTTATGCCTCAGGTTAGGGGGTGTTGGGGGTTATTGACTTTAGTGTAAAACATGCAAACATGCGGACAGTTTTTTGAGCCACTGTATTTTCCTTCAGGTTGTTCTATCTTTGTATATTTTTTCAAGTGAGTTTATATATTTGTAGTTTGACTATTACTAATTTATCCTTCATTGTATAGATATATGACATTGATTGTGGTAAGATTAAATATACTTTTGATAATATATATTTTGAAAGTTCTGATTTATGAAATTTATATTTGAAATCTGAGCCCCCAGAATTTCCTGGAGATTTTCAGATATAGGATATTTGAACAGATCTATATAGAACCCCACAGAATCCCACAGTACCTCATAGAATCCCACAGAAATCCACAGAACCCCCCAGAGCTCCACAGAAATCCCCCAGAGCTCCACAGAGTCCCACAGAATCCCACAGAGATTGGGTGTCTGTACAGAGCTGTCCAGACTGGACTAGCCTGGGGATTCTGTGGCTCTGTGTGGTTCTGTGCAGAGCTGTACAGAACATAGGGATTTGCTGATGTGGCTGGAGATTCGGCAGGGCAGTTAATACAATGGATGGATACCTAGAGGCAGGAGACATACAACTAAGACAAAAAAAGTGTTTGGGAGAATGAGCTGAGGGCCGCACAGAGGCGCTGATTGCTCTGCAGGATTGGGTGTGATATTACATGTAATCATTGGGGTGAAAGGGCACCGAGGGGCGACAGGGTGCATTGGGACGAATGGAAGCAGAGGGGCACATGTGAGTGTGATGGGGATATGGTGTGACAGCGTGGGGCGTGCGCACATTGCGAATGGGCATGTTGGAGTAAATAGGCTCAGGGGATGTGAATGGGGTGCGTTGGGGGCATGCGCGTTGCGAATGGACACATTTGGGACATGGAATGACGTCGTGGGGATGGGTTGGGGTGAACAGGCACAGAAGGGACACAGTGTGGCTGCACTGGGTCGCTGCATGTTGAGATGGGCACATTGTGCATGATGGGACACTGTGGGGTCGCTGTCCGCCTGGCACTGGGGTGACATGGCCATTTTGCTCTAGTATGCAACTGCCAGCTGAACGGCATACAAGTCAGCACAGAGAGCACAAATGAGTGTTGGTGCACATACATAGGTCACCCAAGCTTCCCAAATGGTACACCAAACAAGAGGAGATTCTGGCATTTTTCATCGATGGTGATGAGCTCACTGATGAGGGCAGTGCTAGTGATGGGGAGACACACATAGCTTGATTATGATATACAGGCTGGCATTAACTGGAAATGGAGTTGGGTCCACGCTCAACAGCGATGTAGACGCTTGAGGCCCGAGAGCAGGATCTGAGACAGGCGGACGGACACAACAAAATTGCATCGCATGGGGAGTGTCTGGGGCAGGAGATAAGGGAATAGCGAGAGTGGGGTTCAAGTTAGCCTAAGCCTGGAGGTGGACGACGTCAGGCCGCCAGGGAGGCCTTGGAAATGGAGTAGGCGAGGGAAGGTCCATGTGTGATAGCATTGTAGACAACGTCCAAGACGTTACAGCACTCAGAGTCCAGACTCAAAAAAGACAGTGGATGGGTGGGTGGAAGGCGAGAGTTGTGGGCGATGGTGCACGGACGGTGGGAAATTGAGTTGATCAATTGGCGCGGTGAGGATCCTTGTGGCCAGTAAGTAATCTTGATAGCTTGATTGCTCACCATGACGTGATAGAGCCCTCCTTTGAACCAGCTATCCATGAACTTCAATGAGCCATTTGCCGAGTCTGACAGGCCAGAGCCAGCCTTTTGGTCTGCAGAGTGGCAGGCTGCACAAGGTGGGCACAGCCCTGGGGCCATATTTGCTAATGGGAATCAGCCTCTGAGTCAGATATAAGGCTTAACAGTCATATTTAATCACTTCACTTACAAACTGGCCCCTAGAAACCAAGGGGAATTTGCTAAGATCTTACAGAACACACTCAGAAGTTCCTCTCTTAGTAACTGGGACAACTCCAAGTCAGACTCACTCCACAACACAGCTGGCACAGCTGGTAGTGCAGCCATGCCCTTGGGGTCACTGTGGGCTGAGTCAGAGCCTGAGGTGCTGCCCTGGCAGCAACTTCAGGCTCCAAGCCAGCCTCACACTCAGGCTGGCACTGGCCCTGGTGAATGGTCTGGGCCTGGGAGTCATATTGGCAGCCAGTGGCAAGGCCAGCCTGCCAGTGACACAGAAATCACTGTGACAGTCACAGTGCCAATCTCAGAGTATGTGCATCTCATAAAAAATTGATTTGAAATAAGCTACTACTAATGCCAGTAGTCAACCTGTTGAACTTGAAGTTCATTCTAGTCATGGTGATACCCTGATGGATAATTTCAACAAATCTGCAGGTCAATTTTTTATTCATTGGGACTCAGATAATGGTGGTGCTGGCATGACCAGTAGTAGTGCAATGGCTTTCCCAGACTTGGAGTCAAGTCACTCACTGGCAGGCTTTTCTGTACCACCTGAGCCTGAGCCTGCTTTCCATTTTTGTGGAAATGCTGGTAAGTATTTATTTCACTTAACTTTCATTTATGACTCAAGTACTAATAATCACTAATACATTATTATAGTCCTATTTGTGAATGCCTTGAGAGATGCTCAGGCATATCACTGGATCACCTTGTTTAGACATGCTTCAGAGACTCTCTGTATTCACATGCATGAAAAAAGGTCCATGGCTAGTTTCCATGACAGCTTTGTCATGGAAACTAAGAGTTATCCATGAATACTCAGGAGAGTCTGTACAGTATGGACATTCAGGTGCATGGGCTTTAGAAAATGGTAAATCTCAAGTTATGTCTACTAATATTTAAACAACTTGATATTATCTGGTAGTTCAGATAGCTCTTCCAGGTTATGCCAACCCTCAGGCAGTGTTCACCCACCTGTCTGATCCAGCCTTCAAGACTCATATGATCAGGGAGCTCAAAGAGGTAATCAATGGATTTGTTGAGCATGTTTGGCCTAGGGCTCTGTATCTTGTGAAGACTCCAATCCAAGCTCAAGACCAATTATTCAGTCTCCTTTCATTTGATGGAGAGATTAATATGAATACATTGGAGAGATGGATCAGATATTCTGATGGGTATGGATATGGAGTCTTTCATCAAATGATCTGGAATCAAGATACCCACTCCTATGCTGTGCAAGTGAGTATCCTATCCATTCTCTATTTAACTATTGAGTTAAGTTTGATTTTTCAGGAACCTTTTGGCCATTATGTATTTCAGCAAATCTTCAAAACAGCAGCCTATAGGATTAGCCATCCTGGCTGTTTTGGTTTTGTGGATCAGTTTGGAGCTCCTCTCACCAGTACAGTAACCATTGAAACAGGAGCTACTATATGTGGCTGGGTAAGTGATTGTCATTAGTTTTTTTTTGTTAATTTTTCAAGTAAATGCTGATTTTAATATAAGCTTCTTGCTGCACTCATGGAGTATAGGCAGCATAACATCAGTCTTGTGAGATGGTGTTCTGCTACAAAATGCAAGGAGATTGAGAAAATCATTGGGAAGATATATGGTTTTTTCATAACCATTGTACTTGAAACTAGAACTGATGGAATGTCTTTGGAGGAGAGAAAAATCTGGCACCACAATCTCACTCATTTTCTTACATTGTAACAACTCAAAGCAATAGATTGTACTAGTATTGATTCTTAGAACAGTTTACTTGACAAGCTTGTTCCCCTCTCAACAATAGCTAACTGTTTAGACTTGTGATCAATTTGTTTGGCTCCAGTAACAAGTTTGATTACTCTAGAATTTGATTGCATGAGCAAATACATCCAATTTACTATCTCTGAATATGCCTCACATTCACTCTTAGCAATCCCAGGGCATTGCAGAACCCAGGGGAAAAACCCCACACACACTTCCCCCTTGCCAGTGTCCATCCTTGAATACCACCAGGTTTTTGAGCAACTCACAAAAGAGGTCATTTCTGCTACAGTGAATAACACACCGAGTCAACCAATGAAGCTGCATCCCAAGTCTGGGGGACACATGCAAAGGCTTGGGTGCCTTTCATGTCGCTTCTCGAGTGCCATCTGCTTTGACAGCAAACCTGTCAATAACCAGGCCACTAGACCATGCACACACATCCTTTCACCACCTTTCAAAGTCAAAGATGTATGTGCAGAGTCCTGGAAATGACAGTGCATGAGCATGAAACTTTGAATTGAGACCAACTGTATTGTGTCACCTTGGCACCTGTGAGCTTGATGATGGTGAAGGAGCTCGTTGCATTAACATAAATGGAGGCTCGTAGCGTGGTAGTGTTCAGTCGGACTTTATGGCTATTTGAAAACATATTGAAAAGGGGGGAGTGAGATGATGCAGCCAAAAAGAACCAAGTTGATGGATGTATGCAGCGGGATCAACACGAGATGCAGGGAAGCCAGTGTGGGCGATGTCATTGAGTGCTTTTTGGGCGTTGATCACCTTGGGCAATTTGCATGCAAGGAAGGGGAGGCTTATGCTGGAACTTAAGTACGAAGTCAGTGAAGTAGTGCTGATCGAAGGATAATTCAAAACAATGCACGGTTTTCAACTGCTCTGCCAGTATCAAGTGCAACAGCTTGATGAACTTGTTCTTGAACGCAGCTGCCAGCACCTCCCTGTCGTCATCTCCGTTTCATAGCGTGTCATTTGGATCTGTATCTGGCTTGAGGAATGTGGATGACTGTGACTTCAGTTGGCAGATGGTGATGCCACAGTTTCCTCCGCCACTATCATTGTTGTCATTGTTGTTATGATGGGCATTGGCATGCCTGAATCCGAGTCCCAGATGATGATTAAGACAGTTAATAAGTATCAGGACATACTCACCTTGACTGCGCATTTATGAAGAATGTCAGATGAGTACAGAGTGATAATAGTATCTCGCATGACTGTGGACATGTTGTCCGATCACCAAGCCTAAACAGACAATAAAGATGCACCCAAAGACCCCCGCAACATACACACCACCCAACACACTCGCACAACAATGGAACAACTCCCAAGCATCGAGTGCCAAGTATCAGCCTAAAACAACACAGTACATGTCAGGATGCAGACGTGAAAGCCTGTGGCAGAGTACTCACCTGAACTCCCTGAGCATCGGACCCACAGGTGTCAATACAAATATGTCAGGACCGCCAAGTGACATTGAAGACACTAGGAATCAACCTAGGACTCTGCAGAACACGTTAGAATGGATACACACAGACACAGGGTGAAGGCAGAAAGGAAACTCACCAAGGACAGACTCATACGTGTTAGATAACCCCGGAACCGAAATGGATGCATCGGAAGCATCAAATGGCGATGCAGAACACAAAAATAGGCTGAAGGGCAGGGAACGTTGACGCAAATGCTAGAAGTGGCTAGGACAAAGCTGGCGGTGAGCTACTGGTGGATAAGGTAACCGACCTCGTCAGTCTCAACAAAGGCCTGGTAGGTATACATGTTCAGGATGTCTTAGGGGTGTCCTTGTTGACTGTAACGAGCAGGTGAGCGGGACAGACCTTTTTGCTGAGTCTGTGAAAGACTCTGGGGGAGACAGAGAGGTCATGCTTGATGAAGATGTGGCAATGAGGGACCCATGGCAGTGCTGACACCTGACTGTCTTGAAGAAGCTGGCCTAGCTGGATGTCGAGGTGACATTGGAGACAAGTCTGACAGCATTGCCGTAAATTGCACATCCTAGTATCTGATCACATGTGTCCATTGTGGAACAAAGCAATGGTCTATGAGGTACCTTTGAAGCACATGATCCCTTGAGTGAAATGGGAGCGTTGTCTTGATATCGACATATTTGCATCCGAGACATAGCCTGAGCTTGATGGGATCCATGGCTTCCTTGTCAGATACTCACAGACACGAGGCATACTACGCTGCTGCAACATTGGAAGTATTTATATTTGCAAACTTGTTGCAAACCTTGATAGGCTGGTCAGATAGTAGCTGTCCCAATTCGCTTACCACACAACCACTCTGCCCATATGCAGAATCTTAGAACTCTCAGATCTGGCCTTGGACAAGCTGGCTGTTTGAAAAACCTTGGCATGGCCACTTTCCCATGACTGTCACCGAGTTGTCACGCTCAAATCATATTGGAGTGATGCATATGCTGCACTGGAAAGTTGAAACGCTGAAACTCAAGTATCAAAACTCTTCGTGGACTCACGAGTTGGATTACTAATGCATATATATATAAAAGCCTGTCCTCAGGTTGCAAGTCAGTTATAGCCCACTGTTCTGCATTTCGAAGCAGCTACCATCGTTATCCATGGATGCAGCTCCTGCCGGGCGAAACCATATCAAGGATATTTCAAGGGCTATCCATCTAACCGTGGCCATGCCCCCGGATACGCCCTGCAAAGCGGAAGCCTTATCTGCCATCAAATCCATGTCTCTGAGTCCCCCACCATTCACCATACCCTCTCCACCATCATCATCATCGGCTGATTCTTTGGACACCGAAGAGTCTGAATTGGCTGAAGTCAAGGTACTAGTAGTCACTAGTAGTTTAAAGCTTGTTCATGACTGCTTACCTATCAAACTCTTGGACTAGTAGCCTTGGACTCTCAAGGTACTCTCGCCCCTCCGGCAAGCTGCCATTCAGCAGGCCAACCTTTGGTGTGCTGCATTGAAGGAAAAGAAATCTGCCATGGAGAGACTGCTGAAGGCTCAGAAGGCACTAGAGAATGTTCAGGAATTGATTGCACAACACATTTCCATAGAGACCATAGAGGGTGCTCATACTCAATTTTTGTCTGGAATAAGTCCTACTACTACTCCAGAAGCTTGTTACCTTTTGACAGTCAGTCATCTGACTGTCCTTTTGACGCTCTTGTCTCGCTTGGCATCCTCTCTGGATGTCCCATCACTTAGTAGTTCTACTCATGGGGACTCCACCCCACCAGCAGGCTATACTTAGCAGGCCTTCTCATGTGAGGCATAGAGTGTGGGTCATCTGTTTCCTCTAGCACACCTAAATGCTCACTTGTTGAAGTCTTCAATGACTGTCAGATCCTGACAGCCATGTCATGGTACTAATATTTATATTCCACAGATGGCATATGAATGTTGTGCTCTGTATCCCTCCTTAGGCGAAATGTTCCTTTGTACAGAATATGATTTCATGTTTAACAGTGTCAAATCATTCTAAGGGTATCAGCATCAAGGACTCGGAAGCTGGGATTCCTCTAGTAAAGAGTCCAATTCACCGAGGCTCGACTCAGACCCCTCAAAATTATCGCATTGTGCTGGCTGTGGACTACCATAACGCTGACATATCCTACAGGCTGCCTGAGAAGTGCCAACAGGACGATCACGCAAATTTAACTTTGCTGGTGTATCGCCCAATAACTGTCCTACCAGCAGAGTCTTCATCTCTTGTACTTTGCGAAGTAGGGTAGACGTCAACTCTTACAACGATTTTGTTGACATCTCCAAGTTCGTAGAAGAGTCGTCATCATGGCCAGAACAAAGATCATTGTCACCATAGCGAGCACATTTTCGAGGGAGCTGTCGTCTAGCATCTAAATCTGTTTGAGTCAGTAGTTTTTATGAGGTAAGTAGCTGTTACTCACTAGGAATGTCTGGATGCAACTGTGGACCAAGCTCATTGAAGTGCCACTTGCCCTGAATGGCCCCTGCCGCCTGTGGAGGAGAGGCTATCCATGTCAAGAGAGCATAATGGTAGTATGAAAGCAACATACCTCTAAATTGGTGTCTGTCTGGTGAAGATACCATTGACATTGTTTCCACTACTTCTGACCAGGTCAGTAGTTGATCCTTTTAAGGCCATGATGCTGGAGTGAGTACACCGCTTCAAGGGTGCCTTATCCATTGCCAATACTGTGACTTCCCATACACCAAGCACTGACCATGCAGATGGGTAAGTACATGACGAACATTGGGCTCAAGCGATAAGCTGCATTACCAATGAATCAGTGATGAGAAAGATGCCATTTGCTAAGGCCAGGTGCCTAGTCTTTTCTCACCTGTCAAAAGCTGCTTGTGCCAATGGTAAATGCTTAGGTAAGGACTGCCACAACATTCGCACCACTGTGATTATCGCTTCCTTACATCGCTTCCCACACGTTCACTCACCTTCAGGGTCCAACAATGAAGTTGAACGCGAAGTCTATTTGCTCACTTGGCCTCATGGAGCATATAAAACATTAGCTGGATAACAGGACCCTGGGTAGGCCACTCCCTGACGATTTCATCTCAGACCCACATTGATGTCTGGCTCCTTCGATGTCACTGGCGATGAACAGCCTACATCTGGTAGGAAGCATGGATGTTCTAGCACTTTACAACTCGGCCCCAGGAAAAAGCTGTGAGTTTTACTTTGAAATCGAGTAACCGTAAGCTGCTAACGTTGCACACTAGAACTACTCAGGATCCGTTAGTTCACCACGGGCACCACTTTGGCAGGGCTGTCCATGCCTTTGCAATGTGCAGATGCTCATCATGAATGGGCTTCGGGCTATGTCTGACGATGTTGTCAAAGAGTCCTGAACTGCCCTGTCCATGCTTGATCAACTCTGTTTCGGATAGTGTCTGACTTGTCCTGCAGTGAAAGAAAAGAGCTCACTGTGTTTCGCAAACTTCTTCGTGTCATACTGGGGCTAGAACATCGACTTATGGAGTCTTTGGAGGAGGATGTCATTGCGATCGCTGACCTGGTATGTCGTTTTCATCATCATTGTTCTTACTGACTTCCCACATGCCAACTTCCAGATTCAGCAAGGTGCCAACGGCGCTAGGGCCAATGACACCAAGGGGATGAAAGGCCCTATCATTGATTGGATTACTTTGAAAGGTCAGTCGGTGAGCCCTCACATCCCTTGCAATGTCAAGTTGGGAAGAGGCTTCAACCACGACCACACCAGAGCACTCCTCTGTCCTGCTGGTTTGGATTGGAACAACATCGAGTAAGTGTTTTTTTCATACCACCGCATCACCTTTTCAACGTGAACGCAACCCACAGGACATGTACCAAACTGGTGAACGGTGAGCTGCAAGTAGCTGGGGATCAATGGTCCATTTTCCTATATGCAAATTATATGTATGATCCTGAAGATCTGTGGAATGGTCTTCTCCGCAGTGGTCTCCTCGTATCTGTAAGTGCTGATCACCTGGATATTGTAGTTCATGCACTCACCTTCACTACCAAAGGCTTTCAAGCACATCTTTACTTCACCTAGCTCTGTGGATCAAGAGCTGAAGGCCACACGCTCCGGAACTTATGTGCACATCCATGGCATGCACTCTGTGACAAAGGCCTCCCTAGCTTATGTAGCAACACAGGTAAGCAGTGACAATTCGCTGTGCTTGTGGTGAATTCATCTGTGATAGGCTCGTTTCGTGTTGACTTCGGCGCAAGTCTTTTCATGCACAGATCTTATTCACAGACTCCAAGTGTTTCTACAACACTATTGTGGAGTTACTTGATGATCCCGAGGAGAAGGAGGAAGTTGATCAGTTGATGATATGGTGGAATTGGTCAGTTATTTTCCATTCAGTAGCCAGTTTTATCACTTCATGATGAGAACAGCCAGGTTTTCCCTCTCTATGCTGAGGTTGCATGCCTCCCTTCCAAGAACAGTGCACTTGCAAGGATCCGGCAGAAGCGTGCTGAGCAAAATGTGAGGGATCTGGTGGCCGCTGGTGATGATTGATTACATAACACTAACTTGGGGCGGATTTGTTGCTATATCAATAGATCATTTAATATATATGATGGTTTACATGAAAGCATACCAAGCTGTGTGGATTGAAATATTCTTTTGATCTGATTATTTGCTGTTCAAAATTAGGAGTGATGCTAGTTATCATTATGCCCTCTAATGTTGGTAACATGATAGCACATGGCCTCCTGATAGGAGTTTTCATTCAATAGCACCTTGCTGGCAATATGTAAAACATTCAGTAATGATGGAGGGTACAACATTCAAAATTCTGACTGCATCTCTCAAAATAACCAGGCAGGAAGCCCATGTTGAATACTTCAACTTTGATATTATTGAGCAGGTTTACCACTAGTATTAGATTTGTTCACAATTGTCTATAATATAGTCTTGGCCATTAAATAGACTTGAGAACATTCTGATTGGACTTCTTAGTGTGATAGTATTGACCAAACCCTGATTGATGTCAAAGCCTGTCATATTTGTCAATTACATGGACTTGATCAATTGTATTAGCCTTATCAGCATGATCAAAGAATCCAGAAAGATATTACTGTACAGCTACAACAATATAAACTATGTGATCAGTTGTTTCAAGATTGTCAACAATGATCTTAACTGCCTTGTATTTAATCACAATGGGCAAGTTTTTCTGCTTCGTCAGTAAGAGAAATATGATCAAATAAATCAAATTTGATATATTAGATAAGGATAGTCATATAGAGGATATGAATCTAGTATATAAGAAAGATAGATGTGATCAAATAAATCAAATTTTTATAGTAGACAGATATGACTACAACAATCTATATGATAGTGTAGATCTGATATACAAGATTTCTCATGAATCATATTGTTTATCAAATATATCACTTTTTAAAAAAAGATCAACTATTCCAGAGGTTATTATCATAGGCTTATATGATCTGAGGTATCAGCAAAAAAAAGTTGATCATTTTTTGTCTAACTATAATATTGATCATATTTAGCAATGGGTTAGATCTGATCAAATTAATTATTATTTTAGAAGATGATCTTGTATGACAAAAAATAGTAGTTTGATAGAATTGATAGGAAATAGAAGATTGACTTAAACTATGATACATGTCAACTCTCCCAGGAAGTAAATAGCATGAGCTGATTAAGTATCAGAAAGATAGAACAGGATGGATTTGATATATATGGTAATGTTATATAAGGGTTGGGCAAACTTTCTTCAATTTCCTGATGAAAGCCATGATTAAATTGCATGTCAAGCTTGCTGATTTCCAACTGACTGATACTAAAATCCCACTCCATAGAAGACCATTCCACAGGTCTTCGGCATCATATGTATAATTGGCATATAAAAAGATTGGCCATTGGTCCCCAGAGACCTGCAGCTGACCTGAGACAAGTTGATGCCTAATGCTTTGACCAGGGGTGAATGAGTGACAAGATGTACAACATATGACCACTCACTCAAGATTATTCCAATCGAGGCCAGCAGGGCAAAGTAATGTGCCGGTCCTCTCATGGTTGAATCCCCACCCTGACTTCACATTGCAGGGAATGTGAGGAGTGAGAGTCTGCCCTTTTGGCATGATCCAATCAATAATTGTGCTCTTCATACCTTTCGTATCATCGACTCTGGCTCCATTGGTACCTTTTTGAATCTTAAGATGTGTTCAATGGTGTTGCAAATTCATGATATTTCAGTGCCCTCACCAGATTGGTGACCTTGATGGCATCTTCCTTGGAAGCGTCCATAAGTCGACCCTCTAGGCCTGGTACCGTTTTCAAGAGCTCCTTGAAAACAGCATACTCCCTTCAATCTCTGCAAGACCTGGTCAGGTAGAAGCTCAATCTGGATCTCTGTATACTTACTGCGCAGACAGTTCCTCTAGATGATCATCAGCACCATCACCCATGAGCGTGAGGCCATTCGATATCAACGTTTGTAATTGCAGAACGTATGCACAGCACGGCCAAGATGTCTACTGTGATGAACCAAGGGGTCTTGCGTGATTCTGAGGAGGAATTAAGTGAACGTCTGATGCCCATGGAGATATGTAGCTCACAGGCACTTCCTCGGTCCTAGCTCCAAGGTATTGGTGTTGGCTCTCTTACATCCCATGGGGCTTCGACCTGAACTATGATGGGACATGAGAGGGACACTGAGAGGAAGTATGGGTGCAAGGATTGGAATGCAGACGATGCATCTTGGCTTCTCCTTATATGCTTAAGGATGGAAGTGGGAATTTTGTTAAAGGGCAATCGCGAGAAATTCGCTAGTTGTCAAAGAGAGGCTCACCAGCCAATCTGAGAGATGGGGAGCTTCGTTAAAGATATTGTCAGCAATCATGGGAACTCACTTGTCAAGAGTATACCAGTGCATTGGACTTGCTCCAGGATGGGAGGTGGGAATTTCGTTAAAGGTAGGGCGATGAGGAGAAACTGCCATATAATGGTACTAGCATGTCTGCCAGTGTTGTCCACTGAGTCAACCTATAATGATATCAAATTCCTCCGTTTTTCAATCCTAAACTTGAACACCACCAGGATGCACACCATTCAAGTTGCACACCATAGCCACGCATCCACAACATGCCAGTGTCTGCCTGGACTTTGCATACACCATATCAGAGATGTCAACACACAGCCATAGGCATCCACGCACCAGATCCAACGTCTGAACCCAAATCTCCATGGAATCATGTCATTGTTGAGTGTACCATCCTCTCGTATGAAGTGTCCTTAGTAGTAGGGTGACGGAGGGCAAGGATAGGGCGAGGATGGCCACACATCTGTTGCTATGTCGGCGCACTGGCCTGCACTGCGTTGGTGCATTGAAGTTACTTGCAATCCATCGAAATCTTGCAAAACCGTGATGAATTGAGGGTTGATGCTGTTCCCTGATCACCAAGACGGCTGAACATGCCATGTCACAACCGAAGAACACCTAGAGCAATGGACCACAGTACAGGTGATCATCCTATTTCACCCAGAAGAAGTCTGACTCCATCGCAAACAATAGGTTTGTACAAAAAATACAACAGGGGACGTGAAGCCAGGTTCCAACAGTTCGAACTTGCCGGTGAATAAAATTACACATGACAATAATAAGGACACAGCTGAAGTACCCCATCATAAACTGCGCACACCTAGTTCTAATGAAGCTGTAAACATAATTCATTATTTCACAAAATATTAGATGGCTTATGCTTTCCGTAACCACTGTCCGAATCAGCATTGGCCTGAGTTAAGTGGCAGCTCTAGGCATCTAGCCCAGGGAAAGTTGCTAGGGGTTGGAGTGTTAGTTCCATATGGGCGATGGCCAACTCGCTCTCGGCATCGTGACCACCATCAAAACCATAGTGTGCTTTACAAAACACATCTGTGACATCATGACCTTCCTCTTCCTGCAATTCACAACAAAGTGTGTCATATTTGGTCTCCAGCTTTACCAGTTGTGATACCAAGGCCTGCATTGTAGCCAAAAGCTTGGTGATCTTGGACTTTTTTTGCAGGGCGGTGAGTAGATTTGATGAACAATGAATCTTGACAAGGACAACATTGTCAATACCCAGATTTTTCTCAAGCTTTTACATGCAAGCTTCACTCACCACATGGAGAAAAGGGTGTTCTTCGGCAAACACCTTATCCATGACACTAACATCTAGTTGTCGAGTTTCTCAACATATTTCACAATCTATTATTTATTAATGATCAAACAAAGAAGATTTGAACCATTCATACCAAGTCTATTACGGGTGCCCTGGTCATTTGAATTGTGGTTGGATGGTGACGAATCTTTTCACTGCCTTGCAACTCTTGGGATGACAATAACCGATTCGCAGGTACTGCATGCTGCGAGATCTGCATTTTGGCTGACACGATGCTAGCTTTCCTAGTGTGGTGATAGTCACAGGGTGGAAGAGTTCAGAAATATGCCAAGGGCTTTTTATGCCACTTTGCTTTTTTTTACCCACGCTATACTCTGTGACCTCAGGTGCTACTGGACAGTTTGAAGCAATCCGAATCTCTGATTGGCATTATGTCCACTGGGGTCAATTTCACGGGTGAGTCGTGGGCCACTTGGTAATGCTTGTAGCTAGAAACGTTCCTTTTGAGCCAATAGCTATTTCAAAGGTGTTTTGGTGACAAATGCAGCAAGTAAAAAAATATACACAGTGCAGTGCCCTACTACTGCTAGTAGGATTGAATTGAATGTAGTCACGTGAAGCACTAGGCTTGCCTTACGCACCACTACTTACATATTGACTTACGTAGCGGGATAATGTGCTTTTTCTTCTTCAATCCCCCTTTTTACATGGCCGGTCCTGGTCAGTACTATTCAGTGGCGATTCAGCACTACATGTATGGTGGAGCAAGAAGGTAAGTATATTTGTAATTTACATCTCTTTCCTGAATATCCCATGAGTCGTTTGCCCTGATTTGGAGATTGGAGGGCCGCTCTGATCCGAATCTCAAAGTTGATGTAGGTAACTTATCCAGGTCACTGTCAACATGATGGATGTCCCGGTGGACAACAGGTATGTAATTTTACTTCTTCCTGGATCTCTCACCAGGGTCCATGGCCTGGTGATCTGGAACTGGAATGAACTACAAGTATTATCAGCCTGAGAAGCCGCTTGAGTCGACGTTTCTCTGATCGTCCCCACCTTCTGCCTGTCAAATTTTGATATGAGACTCCCAATGGCAGCACACGGAAATAGCTTCGATGATGACCACGATGTCTACATTCATATTTGGAACAAGCTGATGAACAGTCCATACCAGATGATCAGCATAGATCTTGAAGCTACCTCGCCCCCAGATCATCACGCCCTGCTGCCTGTCCCATTCATGCCTCTCATGCCACCCTCCAGCCCATCTACCATGATGCAGTCATTACTGGCATTAAACCAGGACCCACCTATCCACAGTATTCTGCTGAGTGCACATGGAGATGTTGCAGCGATTCAACTGGCATCTCTGCCATACTTAGCCAGTCCATCATTGTCACCAGGGTCTACAATTGAACCACTCCCCTCTCCAGCCGAGCCATTCAGCGACTACACGGATGGCGGTACGGTAAGCAATTCAATGGCCCTTTCACTGATAGGTATGTTCTTGAATTTTCTTCATCATGGTCACCCCGGGTTATATTCAAATCCAATGACAGGTCCCCATATCATGCACATAAACCAGCTGTGGACACGTATTTTTCTTCATTGCTGGCACTTTGTCTTTCACATCACCCACAATAATCAACTGATGCCAAGCCTCATCCAGATTGCGAATCGCACGTTGCACAGTGCATATGCATGTTGGGACACAATACACCCCAATGAGCCTTTATTGCCTGTGTCCATTATGATCGATGAAAGACATGTGAGAACCATTCGTCATACCGACAGTTCCTCTGAGTAGGAAGTATTGGGCTTTGAGAGTGATTTCATAGGCATGGTAAGTAATTTGTTCATAGCTTGACTTCTCCGGAGACAATTGTAGTATCCAGATTCAAACAGCTAGACAAGCAAATATGAACTGATTGCTACAATGCACCCTCAGTGCACTCGTTATTTCACATGTCATTCCATTTCTTCCTTTGCCCTATGCCAACATCAATACTGACTGGGCGAGTCCAATGATGATGACCATTTGCATCTACACGCCTGTTGAGAAGAACACTCTAGGGAACTCCATCATGTGGAATCCTTGATTCGGGTGCCAGATTTGGCACCGTTTCGACGAAAACCGAGTTCTCTGGTTCGCAAGTCTGCAAGTTCGTAACTTTCTCGCTATTGTATTATCCCAAAATGAGAATGACCCCTATGCCCTCGGCGTTCGACACGTGCAAAGAAACGCCATGGGAAACGTCATGTCATGGACTCCAGTAACCAAACTGGAGAACACTTGTGTGCTCCTGTTACTTGCAAGATCATTGGCCTCAGTAAGTGACAACACGGGTTTCAAGTGCCTAGGCTAGATGCTGAAGGCACTATAGCTTTCAACTTCCATACTCTACGATGTGGTGCAACAACCAAATCTGGCCAGATCACAGTATCACTCTGATGCCCACCAAAACAGTCAGATTAACAAGTTAACCAACCAAACATTCCAGCTCTTGCGTCTCCTTGATGACCTATCTGCTGAGCAACACAATCCCCATGGACTGGACCACACTGCATGGGAAGATGGCCACACAGCACTTCTTGAGCTGAAAAGTTCCCTAGGCTTTGGTTCATTGTGAATAAATCCGTTGTAGAGTTGGACCTTGGTTCTGTTGCTTGTCATTCAAGTTGTTCCTTCACTAGTCTACCAGGATTCGATTGCGCTGAACGCAGCCTGGTGCATGAGTCTGAAATCTGCATGGGTCAGTTGGTTTTGATTCTCCCCTGTGGCAAGGAGAACACACTCTCGACTCACCGCAAAGCATAAGCTTGTCCATCATTGGAATTCGTCGTGCGGTACACTGTTGAGAACCAGCTGAAGGATTTCCGCCAGTCAGACAGTGTTGGTTCGAGTGGAGTGACGAGCGAATGATAGCCCTGGAGTTCGTCAGGGAGATTATAGGATGGGAATAGGATCAAATGAGCAGCTTCTGAACGCCGCCGTACCCGTGCAGTACCCTACATGATATATGGTCATCGACATAGCTGGGGGAACTATAGCCGAAGGCCACAGTCCTTAGTCTGTGTGCAAAGAGGGATGCCCTGCTTGCTCATCCATTGGACACCCCTCTCTGAGGATCAGGGTTGGGCCATCGATGATTGGGCATGCAATGTACAGTACGAGTAGGGGCAGGTAAGGGAGTGGAAGGTAGCGGTTTCGAGCCTGTGAAAGCTCTTGTCAGGGGGCTGCCGCTACCCTAACCGCTGCCCATCCAAGTCCGTTTAAGCAAAGTCCAAACAGGAAGAGGCCCTTCAATTCCTCGACAACCTCGATAACCTCCAACCCCCTGCAGGCCCTCCCACAATGTATTGCCAGTCTACACCTTTGCATGCGCATACAAGCAATGAGGGAGACCCTGCCAAAGTCCTCGCTTTCATCGATGAAATCACTCAGAAAAGTTCAGAGCCTACCTGCATAACAGCGCTGCCGGTGGATTGCCCTATCTCATGTGCTGGAACACCCTCCCTTCGCAAGGGTACTGAATGTGTTAGGGTGGGTGTGCATCCATTGTCATCCACGTCTTCATTGTCCGGAAAGACAGAGTTGGCCACTGGAGCAGCCTTCACTGCCAAACCCGAGGCAACAGTGCCTGTGGGTTCATCAGGAAGGTGGGGATGGTTGAACATATGGAACAGTGCCTCCGTTGCATATCAGCAAGCCAGATCTGTTGTTGACGAGCAAGTGAAGAACTTGCCCAAGAATGAACAAGTCAGCAAATGGGAAGAGGGCGTCCTCAAGTATGCGAAGACGGCCCAACTGGATAAACTTGGTAAGCAAAGAGGGTGACGATTTATGAATGGTTTCTGAAGATCAGCAGGCCAGGACTTCAAGAGAGTCAGATTATCTACCCTCAGTAATATATTGAATGTCGTTGCACCTCCAATTTTGAAGCACAAGGTCATTCAAGTCTGGCTTAGCCATGACATGCGGGGATATGATGGTATCAAGACCCTCATGTATTGCTCCCTTGCGCAAGTAAGTCATCTTCTTCGCCTTATTATCCATTCTCGCTGCTCACCTCATTCTGTAGATCATGGAACAAGTTGAAGGTGGTGACCTCATTGTCAACTGCAGTGAAGAGTCCAGACCCAAGGATTCTCTGGATTCTGCCCGAGAACTCAACATCGTCGATGGCTATGAGGCTGTGCTGAAGCTTGCCCAGGTAATCTACCAGCACCCCAACTAGTTTCCCTTTTTCAACACTTTCTCTAGGCCAATTTGGACGAAGTGATCAAGAATCAAACAAAGGTTCCCCTGAAAAGGGAGTCATCAGTTGATAACCCAGTTGATTACTCCACAGTCTATCTTCGTGTCCAGCCTTTCATGCGATCGTATTCTCTTCCTCAGCTGGCACAAGCACCTTCCGACGCAGCAGACACCTATTTGCAATTCATCTTACACCTGGTTGATCCAGGGCATCAGCTAGTGTGCAGTACAGTAACACAAGCAATCCCCGCTGGCTGGCTAGACATCTGGGACCAGTATGACTGGGTTGAAGATCTTGTTGTGGAATCAGTGAGGGTTGGTGTAGAGGTTCTTGGACAGGATTATCTTGCATCCAGGATGAGCTGGGAGCTACCAGTCTTAAGTCCTATTGAGGGAGTTGGCCAGGCTCGCAGAGGCGACTGTGGCAATACAAGGGCACGACCCCAGATAGATTAGTTGCGTAGTGGGGTGCACAAGTGGGGAGGAGGGAGGCTTCCTACTCGAAGAAGACGGTGGAGGAAGGAAGGAGGGAAATTCCCACAGGTGGTGCAGGCACCCGAGGCCCTTTCGAGCACCCATGTGCACATTTTGCGCTGCCACATGCGCATGCCAAGGTGGGATCACTCTTCGCCATCTGTATGAGGGGATTCAATGAAGTGACACAGACAGCATCACTGACTGCATTGAGTGGCGGGTTGCAGCATAAATCAGTGAGTTATCCCACGGTTATGGGGTGTCGTTGTGGCGGCAAATGCTAGTGAGTTGATATACAAAAAAGGAATTTACAAATTTACAAAAAAGGAAGGAGTTTCCCCGGTGAGTTATCCCACGACTTATGACCCCGGAGAAACCTTGTCAAGCAATGTCATGGTAATGTTGTCCAGAGATGCAGCTGGAAAGATGTGACAAACCACCACCCACTGGCTGATGCATGCTGCCAACCATGCACTGGGAGGTTGCTTGGCATCGTGTTGACGGGCAGTGATGATATGACCATCAAGGATTGGGATTGGACAAGCAGTGGAGGAGTATTCAGGACTTTCAGGTTTGTCTTCTCCACCCGTGCTATCGTGTGTGGGCATGCATGCGAATGCGGCTTTTTCTCGTTGAATAGCTTTACAAGGGCCACTTGCACTATATCATGAACACCACCTTCAATCCCAAATATGCCAACACCATTCACGTCCTCCTGTCTCGATCAGACAGTCAAGATATGGTCTCTCAGTTCTGCCAATGCCAACTTTACGATCTGGACGCACACAACAAGGGGATCAACTACATCAATTTCTATCCTGGTCACAACAAGCAGTACCTCTATGATGGGTGCCACCAAGATGATCAAGGTGTGGGACTATCTCACCAAGAGCTGCATGCAGACAATGGAAGGGCACACCAACAACCTGTCGTTTGCTGTCTTTCATCCAAATTTGCTCATCATCATGAGCGGGAGTGAGGACAGGACGGTCAAGATCTGGAACAAAACATGAGTCAGATGGAAAATACGCTGAGTTATGTGCTGGAACGGGCGTGGTGCGTGGCATTGAGAAGGGATGCCAACAAAGTTGCGGTCGGGTTTGACGACGGGATCATCATCATCAAGGTCAGGTTTTGTTTCACCTTGCGTCTCCTTTGATCATGTATAACCTTTATATATATATAGCTTGATTCAGACGAGCCAATGTTCAGTATGGATCCGACCAGAAAATTCTATACACACAATCAATTCGTGCTCTCGGACAGTGTTCAGACTCTCTAGGACAAGATGGCCGAAGGCAACCAGATCTCTTTGCTGATCAAAGAACCCAGTACGACCACAATCTTTCCATTCTCCCAACGGATGGTTTGTGACTGTCATCAGTGATGGTGAGTGCATCATCTATATGGTGCTCGAGAGCAAGTTGAAGCCAAGGGTTTACAAGAACTTCGAGGAGTGAGGCAGTGCGGGAATGAAAGGTTCTGGTGGTCAATCGATGGGTTATACGGAGCTCATCCGACATGTACATACATTGGCTTTGGAGATGCTCACTGCCCCACTCACATCAGCAAAATGACCTTTCTGTTAGCTGAGCCTCCGGTGCTTACAGCATCTGGCAGTCTGTCACACACTAGACCATACTGTTGCAGTCTGCCTAGCTCAGACCTTTGACCAACCCAAATGACCTTGCCAGTTAGCCGAGCCTCCAGTCCTACAGCATCTGGCAGTCTGTCACACACTAGACTACACTGTTGCAGTCTGCCTAACTCCTTCGACCATTTGTCAGCCATCACACTCTACATAGTAGGCCAGACTCGAGATCTGCAAGGGTAAACCCATATGGGGTCCCAACATGTTCATGGGTATGCTGGTCTTTCAAATTACCCATAGCAGGTACGGATGCAGTAGTGCAGGCAGGGTGCACGACCATCACAACCGCTCGCATACAAATACGAATGCAAATGCATGGTCAAACAATGCATTCATGTTTGTGTTTGTAGGCGAACAGAAGGGGATGGGGGGTTGAATGGGGCAAGGGCAAGGGGATTGCTTGTGTACGAATGAATGTCAATGGACAAGGCTGGGAGTGGTTTCGGGTTGGGCGAGAAGAGGGCGACTTGGACGCAATCACGATCGCTTGCATTTGCAGGCAAGTGGTGGGGGGTTGAACGAGGGGTGGAGTGAGGGTGACGTGAATGCAAATATGAATGCAAAATCAGTGTTCACATTCGCTTTGCATATGAATGGGCAAGGGCTGGGGTGGGTTGAGGTTGAGCAAGGGAGAGGGCAACATGAACACGAAATCAGCATTCACATTTGAATTTATATGTGAACAGGTGAGGACTAAGTTGGGTTGGGGCCCAGGTCCCGGGTTGAGCGAGGGAGAGGGTGACGCAACCTCACAGGTGTGCTTGTGCAGTGTGCATGCTCAAGCTGCGACTTACCTTATTTGATTTCGTACAGTGTGGCATGACCTGACATCGATCACGTGCACCCACATAGATACACATCGCATCTCTTTCCTTACCACCACCAATCCCATCATGCCCGGTGACCCACAAAGAACACCAATACCTCGCCCTCATCCAACGTGTCATCACACTTGAAGAGCTCCTCCATCCAAGTCCATAATATGGATGCGAACCTCCTCTCCCTGCACAGTGTCAAGGTCTGGGACGGAAACGGCTCCAAAGCCTCTCTCTCGAGCCGCGAGGGCAATCTGGGCCCATATACAGGTTCCAGTGGTGCCATTTTGGCGCCCCCTATGTTGATTGCGACACCAATTATATGGGGCAGTGCGTTGACCAGCTCCAGGAATCCATCGACAATATCAAACACAACCCCACTGATCAACCCATCATTCTCAGTGCTTGGAATCCAGCCGGTAAGTGACATGTGTTGACGGGATTGTGTTCAGACGCTGACCTAGTGTTGCTGCAGCTTGGCTTGGCTTGGCTTGGCTGCATCAGCTGCAGCTTATTGCACGACTCAGCTATTGCCGACTCGGTTAGCCACTGCAGCCAGCCTCAAGCTGAGCACTGAATTTCAATGACTTAAGCTGACTTAAGCTGACTTCTGGTCGGCTTAAGCTGGTTCTCAAATTGTCTCAGGTACGTTTTATTTTATTATTTTCATTTTTATTGAAGAATAACATTAAAAAAAATGATCTGTACTACATGGTGGCCCACAGAGGAGGGTAAGAACGTGTGCCAAGGCCCAAGGACAGGGACAGAGACCAAACAACCATCAGGGTACTGGCATGCACAAGTGACCACACAACATGTGCACAATCGTGTGGTATGTGGTCACTTCTGCACATCAGGGCGAGTGGAGGCACAACAACAACAACAACAAGGTGATGACAACATGCAGGCGAGGATTTCATAGCAAGGATGACAGCGACAGCGAGGAGGACGAGGATAAGGTGACGGCGACACGGAGGCGAGGACATCATCGCAAGGACGATGTGGCGAGGAGGGTGAGGAGGCGAGGACGACAGCCACCCCTTATTGTAACATTTCCCTTAATATACTGGAAACTACCAAAGGACCACTTGATGCCAACCCTGGCAACTGTCAACCACTGCAAATCACCCATTGGGACAAAGCCC
>QGOI01005834.1:0-14580 GCA_003313885.1 Boletus sp. MG55
AGGTCGTCCACGGACAATTCTCGCAGTGTTCACCGATGCCAACACACTTTCAAATTAGATCCTTTTCCGAGTCACGACCCTGCACGGTGCACGATAACGCTGTTCTACCGCATACACCTCTTAAAATCAACCCACTGGCTTTCCTCCCCGACCTCCGCCAACTCGTTCATCTCTGGACTGGATGTCGCAGGCCGTGCTCTCCTTTATCTTGAGTTCCACACTACACAATACCTTTTGTTTGCTAAACAGCATCTCGTCGGGTCGGACCGATTCATCAGCATCCTCGGGTTAAAGGATCGCAAGGACGATGTGAGGTGACAGTCCTGACAGAGGAGTTCCGAAAAAGGGAAAGATCTAATGATGGTTTCAGGTAACTTAACCATATCACCAAGCTCGAGGACAGATAATTCACTTTACGGCCGACTTGAGTGATTCGACAGGGACACGGCGAGATTCGCCATCGCATGTACGTCGTGATCTGTACACATGTCAAACGCATGAGATCAGCATGACTGAATAGAAACTCCCCTGACCTGCATGTGTCATGGGGAACGTTTCGTGTAAGTTGTACCCTCTCGACGCAGGCCTCGCTGACCTTGTCACCCCTCCGCCGTGCACCAACAACGATTAGCCTCAATCTCCTCATTCTCTCGCACACGTCCGCTGAGCTCTGTTACCAACGGATCCACGCATCAGAATGCCGAGTGGATCCTAAGCGCATATGCGGCACCGCAAGGCCTGACGCGTCGCTGACGGAGCTGAAAAACGTCTGCTGTAACTGGAGGAAGAATGGAACGGTTTGGCATGGTTTGGTATCCTCTGCAGTATTGCAGCGAGCGCAGACAGGATCGCGATCTGAATTACAGGTGATAGTCGTCGGTTGCGTTGCAACACGGATGAGCGGACGCCGCGTTTGAGGCAACGGGGATGGGGGTGAAGGGAGTGGGAGAGAGGAGTGGTGGAGTATGGGAGAGAATAGATTGGTAGTCGACTCGTTGATCGAATATTGCAGAGTCCAGCACACACCCTGTCAATGGATGTCAAGCCCTCCTTCGAGCGACAAGTGAGAAACGTCCATCTCAACAGATAAATCAAGACACACATTCGCGCTTGGCAACGGGCTATCACTTCGGAACTGGGCGCCAGGGAAAAGGGGACTAGAGGCTCTCAGCTCAAAAGGACACCAGGGGTCGCATCCCCACTAGCTAGTTTCTACGTACCCGTCCGAACTTCCCAGGCCTACGAGTCTACGACGTTTCTTTGTCAGTAATTGGTCACATTGCTCCATACAGTGCTTGCAAGATCCCAAAACATCAAATATATGTATGTCACGTATTTTCGCGACAAGGTTGCGATTCAGCCTCACGCTTCCTTCTTCCCGTTGATCTCCATCTGGTGGTTCTTTAGTTGACTGATCTGATCTGATCTGCCACCCCGCAGGCACTGCCAACTGACAGCACTGCTGACCAAGTCGGTCGCAAATAATTCGGATCTTGCTCAGATGGATCCCTTCTAAGTACGCATGCGGTTCCTAGGTTCCCTCGGAAAACTCGATGCATGAGTGCTCTCTGTTATCCCCACCTTTAATGAAACCGACCATCCTCGCTCTATTTCTTTTTGTGTTACTCGTAACTGCCCTACAGCGATTTGTTGATGGCCCACAGGACGCAACAAGTGTTTGGATAGCCCAAGTTTTCGAGATGTGGGGAGGTCCTAGACGTGGATGGTGGGAGTGCATCATCAATGAATGCCCAAAAGTAGGTCGGTTTTCTCCCCTTCTATGCGATGCGCTTGTGCTTTTTTTCGATGGTTTGGTCGTACTATGTCAGACGGTGACGGTGACGTGCTCTACAACTTATGATAGGATTTGGTCTGACTACTTATGTTCCCTTCCGACATCTATCTAGTGGGCCGTTTCATCAACTGAACCATTTTCGACTTTCCAACCAGAATTTCGTTAAGCATTGAATCAACACTACCTCCCTGATTTACAGAGCTAGTTATCCTTTCTTGCAAAATCACACCAACTACCAACTACCGAGTTATCTTTGTATGCCCTTCGCCTCGCCCGTTCTTGTCCGTTCAAGCTACTGACGCCTTGTGCCAGACATGCCTAGCAAGTCAATATATCTTATCATGTCAGCTACGTCTCTTGAGACGTCCATCAGATCGTTGAAAGTATCGACCCGATCGGACGACAAGGTCTCTGTAATGTCACGAGCACGAAACAGATCATTGAGCCTCAACGGGTCGACGAAATGATATAGCTTCCCGCTGAACCCAAGCCACCAATCCTCGTACCATTCCCACGCGTCCCCCTCTCATACAGCGAGCTCAGGTCCAGGTCCGGGATCAGGGTCGGCAGCCTATATGATCTATGCACTTCCGGCTTTTCTTCCTCCGAGCAAATGGGAAAATGACAAGTAAGGGTTGGATACCAAAGTCCGAGAATGAGTAGAAGTAGACGAGGCATTGGACTGGGAATGATGTAGAGCCGGTGACGGAGGAAGGGGTGTGTTATCCGCATTCAAGGCGACGAAGGACTGGAACAATGTCAAGGGCGGGGAGCAGGAAGTGGAGAGAGAAAAGGAGTTGGCAAGGGGAGGAGCTGATTCGGATCTGTCGTAAGACAATCGAATATTATAATGGGTCCTAGACGGCCTTGAAGCTTGAAGCTTGAAGTCGACCATGGTATCATGTCCGAAGCTGGAATGCAGCCATTTGTCTGTAAAGGTAGACGGATGTATTCCTCTGACAATTGGCCAGGATTTGGAAGAACCCATGCAAGCGCCGCCAGGGAGATGGAAATCGATCAGGATGGCCATCCCGCGAGACGCGTGATCTAGCTTGCCATACTGCGCATAACAGCTCGGTGTTCTCCAGAATGAGGATTGGACGATAAAATTAGGACACCATTGCCTCACTGCTACCTCGTGGCAGATATGCTGTAGTGGTTTATATGGCGTTCAGTGTTTGCCCTCGCCCAGTCTTTCCACCACGCACCTTTGTCAACACGCCAACTCGAAACCAAGCCCGCATCCACCGCCCACCATGTCAAGCATCACATCACAACAGTCTGATGACGATGGTCCCGAGCCACATCTGGTAATTGCGGCGCATGGTAGGCCTATCCGGACCCTCGCGTATCTCCCTGACGGACGAATTGTCGCTGGCTCTTCTGACGGAACTGTGAGGGTCTGGAATTTGAGAAGCGGGGAGGAAGAAGGGACGCCGATGGTACATGATGAAGTGCACCGTCTTGTTGTGGCCGGGGATGGAACGAGGATCATCAGCGGTGGCTATGAGGGGTGGATCAAAGTGTGGACCGTCGAATCGCACGAGCTTGTCAAAGAGTGGACTCACCCTTGCTCGAACTTCCCCTCGATTTCCATCTCGCCAGACGATCGCCTCATTGCGGTTGGTGATGAGACCGTGGCTATTTACACCATAGAAGGGAAAGTCAATCATTCCATCGACGTCGAGGTTCGGTGCCTGTCATTCTCCCCCGACGGCGATAAACTTGCATGTGGCACTCATAAAGATATCTGCCTGTATGATGTCGAGAGTGGCGAGCTCCTCCTTGGTCCGTTAGAGGGCCACACAAAACCGGTCGACAGTGTGCTGTGGTCACGCGATGGCAGCCGGCTCTTCTCTGCCTCCCGCGACAACATGATTCGCTGTTGGGACTCCGAAACAGGACGACAAATTGGACATCCCTGGACAGGTCATAACGACCGGATAAACTGCCTTTCCCTTTCCCCAGATGGATCTATCCTTGGGAGCGCGTCGTCTGATCGAACTGTTCGTTTCTGGGATGCAACTTCTGGTAACACCATTGGACAACATCTACAACATTCTGAATCCGTATACGCGGTTTCTTTCCCCCCCTCCAGTGACTTCGTGGCGTCAGCAGGACGGGATGGAAAGATATATTTGTGGCTAGTACCTCCGTTGGGTTCCGTCCAGGATGAGGTAATTACCCTTCATGTATGTTCTGGAACATGTACTCAATATGCCCGCGGTTCCCGATGGGTCAGACTGTCCCTCAGGCCATTAATGTATGTCATTTAAATTTTGCGTGCACATCCCTCTCATATTCGAGTTTAGCTCGCTCCGGTGGCCCTTCCTGGTACAGATCAGTCCCAATCATCCAGCCTAGGGTATGTCACTCCAATACATTCTAATACGATCATCTAATATCATTGCTTGGTTCAAATCAACTTTGCTAGCACACATTTTCCCCCGCCACCTGATCTCACACCCTATCTCGTCAAAACCGATAATCAATATGCAGCCGGAGGAAGCTATGGTGACGTCTATCGATGTTGGTACCGTGGCGGATCAGCGCCAATGGAGGTTCGGCACGCTGTACAACTCGTCGTTCCTGAGATTTATTTTCCCATTAGGTTGCAGTGAAGGCTTTCCGATTCACGTTTATGGTGGAAGGAGATCCCAACAATAGATCTATTAAGGTAACTATATGCGTGGTGAACAAAAATACGGTCTGAATGGCCTTCCAGAAGCTCCGTCGAGAGCTCGGAATTTGGAAGAGACTGAACCATATCAATCTTGTTCCCTTCCTCGGTATTGCGCATGGCTTCGGAATGTCTGGCTCCATGTCGTTGGTGTCGCTGTGGATGCCCAACAAATCTCTCCACAACTTCTTAGCAAATCATGATGACTATCTGGGTGTGGTACACCGACTCCGGTTTGTGCGTCCACTTAATGTTGATCACTCCCTCATCTTCTAACATCCTACAATAGCTCCTGGATATTGCCAATGGGCTGGACTATTGTAGGTCGCTGCTATTATTACTGAAGGCTTGACGAATAACACACCATAGTGCATTCCGTTCAAATTGTCCATGGTAACCTGAGCTCTGTGAGTCAAAGTCAAATTATCAGTGATGTTTTCGTACAAACATAAGACAGAACAATGTCCTTCTTGATGCAGAGTATATGGCACGTTTAAGCGGCTTCGGATCTGCTTCCTTAATTGGGATTATTCCCGAAGCATTGACATATCTCCAAAGATCCAGCGCACTACCAGGGTCCTTGCGTTGGACCGCACCAGAGCAAATTAATCCAGAAAATGAGTTCTGCCAAACCACCAAGAGCGATATATACTCTTTTGGGTGCCTCGCTCTTCAGGGAAGTACTTTGGACACGAATGCGAGGTGCGTCCTGACTCTATTGCAGGTATTATCTGGAAGACTACCATGGTCGGAAGTTCGGAGTGATATGGTTATCGTTTCGCAATTGATGAATGGCGGAAGACCAGGCCGACCGGTGTCCCGAATGATAGACGACTCGCACTGGAATTTCATTCAACAATGCTGGTCACCAGTAGAGGACAGGCCTACCACAGAGACGATAATCACCATAATCAAACAGTTTCTCGGTCATTGCCCGCTGTCTCGGCCCCTCTGTGATTACGAGATATTCAGCTCGAGTTATGCTGACTCTCTTGCAGGCGAGTCATCGGATACGGTAATTACCCTTCATATATGTTTTGGCACATGTATTCATCACCCCCATGGTCCTAGCCGAGTCAAACTGTCCCTCAGGCTCGCGTATGTTATTCAAGTAACTTTTGCATGCACGTCCCCCTCATCTTCGGATTTAGTTCCCTCTCATGCCCCTTCCTGACACAGAAAGTTTTGACCCTTATTCAAACGTGAGTATTTTCCACCTAGGGTTCTCCATTTGGTCGCTCACATTTCCCCTTAGCCATCTACGGGTTGTCAACAGGATTCCATCGAGGATAAGGTAAATACGCCCTTCATGTATACCGTGGCACTTGTATTCATTATGCCCACAGTTTCAGATGAGTCAAACTGTCCCTCAGGCCAATGTATGTCATTTTAAGGTTTGCGTGCATGTTCCCCTCATGTTCGAGTTTAGCTCGCTCTCGTGGCCCTTCCCAGCGCAGAACAGGTATCGGGTTTCAACCCTTCTTTAGACGTGAGTATTTCTCAGCTAGGGTTCTCCATTTGGTCACTCACATTTGGTTATCTTGTGTTGTTGTACCACCCCTTTTTCTGCCGGTCCAGCAACAGTCCCAATCATCCAGCCTAGAGTATGTCACTTCGATACACTGTATTATAATCATCTGATATCATTTCTTGGTTCAAATCAAATTTGCTAGCACTGAATCTCTCCCACCACCTGATCTCACACTCGATCTCAAGAGAATTGGAGATCGATATTTAACCGGAGGAAGTTTTGGTGATGTCTATCAATGTTGGTACCATGGCGGATCGGCGCCAAAGCAGGTTTGGCATGCTGTACAAATCATCATTCCTGCGATTTATTTCCCCATTAGGTTGCAGTGAAGGCTTTCCGAGTCAAGATTGCGGTGGAAGGTGATGCCAACAATAGAGCTGACAAGGTCAAGGTAACTATATGTGTGGTGAACAAAAACACAGTCTGAATGGCCTTCCAGAAGTTCCGTCGAGAGCTCGGTATTTGGAAGAGACTGGAGCATATCAATATTGTCCCCTTCCTCGGTATTGCGTATGGCTTTGGAATGTCTGACTCCATGTCATTGGTGTCGCTGTGGATGCCCAACCAATCTCTTCATAATTTCCTAGAGAAGCATGATAAAGATCTAGATGTAGAATATCGATTCCAGCTTGTGCGTGCACTTTATGTCCACTACCTACTCTTCTTCTAACCTCGCACGATAGCTGCTAGATATCGCCAATGGGCTTGACTACCGTGGGTTGCGGTTATCATTACTGAAGGTTTGCAATTGAAAGAAACAACACACTGCAGTGCATTCTTGTCCAATTGTCCATGGTGACCTGTCCAGTGTGAGTCAAGGTAACAACATATATGGCATTGTTCGCTCTAAATATAAAACAGAAAAATGTGCTTCTTGATGCAGACTACACTGCATGCTTAGTTGACTTTGGCTATTCTTCCCTGGTTGGAAATATCCCCGAAGCATTGATGTATCTCCATCAAACCTCTGTACGACCGGGAACATTGCGCTGGGCTGCACCAGAGCAAATTAATCCAGAAGATGACTCTAGCGGAAACATCAAGAGCGATATATACTCTTTTGGGTGTCTCGCTCTCCAGGGAAGTACTTTGGACATGAATACCAGGTCTGTCCTAACTCTGTTGCAGGTGTTATCTGGAAGACAACCATGGTCGGAAGTTCGGAAGGACACAGCTGTCATTTTACAGTTGGTGAATGGCGAAAGACCAGGCCGACCGGTGTCCCGAATGATAGACGACTCGCACTGGAATTTCATTCAAGATTGCTGGTCACCAGTAGAGGACAGGCCTACCACAAAGATGATAATCTCCACAATCAGACAGTTCTTCTGTCATTGTCCGCTGTCCCAGCCCCTCTGCGACTGGGGGGTATTCAGCTCGAGTCATGCTGACTCTGTTGTGGGCGAGTCATCCTTGCCTCTCAGCCAAGCTACCACGGAGATCTTGGATGGGACTGTCGACATCCTTGGCAAGGATAAAAGGTATATACTGGGTTATGTCAATTTAGTGCAATCATGCTGATGTATCGAATTTTACTCGCCCATCAAGGCCATATCATGCTCTCTCCGAAAAGTGAGTACATTGACATCTAGTTGTTCTGAGTTGTTCTGAAGGAAAACGTCGAATGGCCGTGCCATTTCATCCCTCTGCCTTAAGCAGCACTTCAGACAATATATCAGCCCTTCCACCAATTCACTCGCTCTCTTTATCGGAAGGTAAATCAAATTTCATTCACCAACCAGCTTTCTTCTCAGCCATGACCTTAGCACCTGCATATCCCGAGTTTCACACAGGCGTGTCCGCGGTGAGTACAGCAGAGGGATACGCAGAACGCCCTTCCAAGAGGCGGCGCAAGTAGGGTGCACTGGATGCATCATATGCGGTCCATTTGACGAGGAATGGGAATGACGGTTCCGAGCACGACGCACCTTTGACCAGCCTGACGTGCATTACAATGCTTCCGTTTTGTGCTACTTATGATTCGTTTCAAGCACGATGTGCCAGTAGTAGCATTATTTACATGATTTTACCACCCCGCATCCCAGTTTTGTTTTAGTTTCAAGTCCCACTGCACTTCAAACGACCTGCGATAATACCAACACCAAGCTCGCCCGATTTCATCCTCACTCGCCTGCGCACCCCGATGAGCTCCGTCACCATCGAATCCATACTACACCTCGGAATGCCGAGCACATACGCAAGGCAATGCTTTGCGAATTGCTGGTAAATATGATAAATGTCTGGTGTAACTACAGAAAGAATGACTTGACATTGTTCGATATCCTGTCTATTATCGCAGCGAGCATAGGCAGGATCGCGAACTTACGCCAGGTGTAGAGGTCATCACATGCGTCGTCACACGGACGAGCGCTCCGGTGAAGGGAACGACCAAGAGCTTGAGGCAAGATTCGTCTGTGCGCTCAACGAGGTCTTCAATTCCGTAGGCGGTGTTTTCATATTGTTCGCTGCTTCGTGTGGTGAGACCCGCAATGATAGTAGGGACAGCAGGCGCTACTGCTGAGCGGCAGTGCATCGCTTTTTGTTATGTACATCCCATGCCAGACGATGTTGTCAAAAAAGAACGTGCCATCAGTACCAAATTTCACGTACCACTGTCTAAGTAGCAGTAACATCAACGTGTTTGATTCCTCTGCAACAATGTTGACAGATCATTAATCGACACAAGAAACATCTGCTGTAGGTGTGGAAAGAACAACGAGCAGACCACGCCTTTGTGGCGACGGGGGAGGAAAGGAAAAGAGGGTGGAGGACGCGGCAGGGGAGGAAGGCAGAGGAGAGGAGCCGGTGGATCTGTTGCAGATGGGTGATATTGTATGTCTAGACAATGATGAAACGCAAAAAAGGGTCGTGGACAGCCTTGAAATTGATCCATGTCATGACCGAAGCTGGAATACAGGCATTTACCTTGGTATGGCGGGTATGGTTGTCAAGTATAGGTCTATAAATGCAGACAGGTGGGTTGCTCGGATAGCCGGCATACAAGTAAACAAGGACCTAAATCTCACCTTGGAAATGGATCGACGGGTCGATCCCGCCAGACGAACAGTCTAGTCGTGATCTGATTGGATCGCACTGCGCATGATAGTAAATCAAGCTTGGGCGGTAAAAGACCACTGCATTGCTTCATCTTGATAAGTTGCAGCATTGAGCGCCTCTCACTCTTTTCACCACGCACCTTTACAAAAGCGCCGACTCGAGACAAGATTGCTACCGACTAGCACCACCATATTAAGCGTCACTCCATTGACACAACAGTCTGACAGCGATGGACCCCAGCTAGCCTGCGGATCATGACGTTGTGTGGGCTCTCACATATCTCCCTGACAGACGACGAGTTGTCACTGGCTCTGATGACGGAACTGTGAGGGTCTGAAATTTGGAAAACGGGGAGCAGGAAGGGACATCTATGGGGCATGATGAGGCATGGCGTCTTGATGTGATCGGGGACGGTATGAATCAACAGCGGCAAGAAAGGGAACATCAAGGTGTGGGACGTCGAGTCGCACGAACTTTTCAAAGAATGGACTCACCTGGATTTGTACCCCTCGCTTGCCATCTCGCCGGTTGATCAACTTGTTGCGGTTGGTGGTTCAAGGAGAGTGGCTGTTTACAATATGGATGGTAAAGTCAATCATTCCACCGAGGTCAGCAAGAATTTTTGGTGCCATTAGTTTCTCTCCCGACGGCATCACGGTGACAGACTGGCATGGCACTGAGGGCGACTCAGATCTGCGTCTATGACGTCCAGAGTGGCAAGCTCCTCCTTGATCCGTTGTGTGCTGTGGTCACGCAATGGTAGCAGGCTCTTCGTGACAAAGTGATTCGCTGTTGGAACTCCGAAACAGAACAACAAGTCGGACTCATCCCTGGACAGGTCACACCGACTGGATAACCTCCCCCTCCCATTGTCCAGACGGATCTATCCTGGCAAGCACATCGCTGGATCAAACTGTTCGCTTCCGGGGTGCAACTTCTGGCCGTGCCATTGGACAACACCAAAGACATGGAGGACTTTGCCTCTCTTCCTCCGGTCAATTTGTGGCGTCAGTATCAGGTGGAATCATATGTCTTTGGCAGGCAACCTGGTTGAATTCCCTCGAAAGTCGGGCAATGACCCTCGTCAGCTGTGCCTCAGTGTTTATGTTTCGCATCACTCGCTCCACTCTTATAGACGCGCTATACAGACCTAGGTGCACTGCATAACACCGTACGCTGCCCACAAGTGACAAGTGTCCCCCCTCCATCTACCTCCACGCGCATTCCCAGCACCGAACGAGTGTTGGACCTCGATCTTGGTGTGAGTAATTGTGAGTTCTCGCTTGCTGACCCTGCTTCAAAGCTGTTTACGCCAGCTCAGCCTATTAGTTCTTCTTTAGTACCCATCCACGCCCTACGCTCTCTATACAGAACCAAAACCAGAACAAATATGTTTTATTGGAATCATCACCCGTGTTGATTTGCAGATCGTTCTAGACGCCTCTCTGAGGACCGCCCACACATATTCGAACATAACTTGGTACGAATGCTCATTCATTGTCCACATATCGGCGTCAACCCATTTCTTGAACCTCGATCTCGCAACTTCGAATGAGTTTCGTGTCCCTTGTCACCTCGTCCCTTCAAGCTCACCTCAGTGCATACTGAACACATCATGCACTCGTTTGGAAAGCATGGCGGATGCCAGTTCGAACTTGATGTCAGTATATCACATGATCGTTTAATCTTATACAAGCCTGCTTCCCGGATCGAACCCTCGACGTCAGTGTTCCGATCCACAACCAACGGTAACTCTGAAAAAACCTGCAAGATTAATAAGGCTAAGCAAACACTCGCTGATATGCTTCATGAATCTTATCATCACATGAAACATGTGCTCATGAGTCGACCACCACGCATACAGGTGAAATCGGCTTCAGGCATCCCACGCCGGATGGGATATCGCAGCCCGCTCGTTCGCCGCGCCGGGGTCGAAGTTGGAGTTGGTATGCGCGGCCAGCCACTCCCTGAATTGATCACTGTTATCCAAGTCCACTAAACCGTGTGGGCGATTGCCCACTGCCAAAGATGTGACGTCATCACGACGTTCCAGCAGCACCATGTGCATGGCCGGTGCATAGTTCCCAGATCCCCTGCTTGTTCAGCACCTCGTAGTCACCGCTCTCGTCAAAGCAGTAACCTGGAAACGCCGAACGTTACAATGATGGTCAGGAGGGATGAGCGAAAGGTGATTCTCAAAATGAAAAGCGAAACCCTTTTCCTCAAGCCAGGGATTTTACCAGACCCCGTATCTGCACCTGGCGCAAACAGTATCATATGCCTTACCAGTACGGGTGAGAAACCACCGCCATTATAGTCACCTAGAATGACACTCGACCACAGACAAGATATCCTCGCCATCCATTTCTTCGCCTGAAGAACATACACGTTCCGGCATGCAATGGCAGGAGATGTTCTGGAGCACAAACGTAGGCAGGAAGTGCGAATTTGGCAGGATGTCTGCAGTCATTCAGACAAAAATGTAACCTGGGAAGAGTAACAAGTATTTATCTCCGAGTACAGCCCTCGATTCGTGCTTGCGCATCCCGCGATGAAGGTAATGCAAGCATCAATCGGACCGGACGGACTCGGAGTACCCCCACCGCTTGTCCTGACAGCCTTTATGGCCTCAGTCATTGGTGTCTAGGCAACGAACAAGATTGTTTAGCACTGCCGACTAGATTTCGCGATCGTAATGTTACCTGAGGAAATTCAGCGCAATCGTCACCGAGACTTGCTCCAGTGTAAGCTTTCAAGCCTTCAAATTGAATTTGTTGGTGATCCCAGTGCAATTATGACAAGTTCCCACGGGGCGACGGCATTCTCAATGCCCCCACGCTGCGAGCGAACACGAGGAAGCTCCATGGTCGCTACCTATAAGTATTTTTCCGGGGCGCTCATCGTCCACGATAGTCTCCAGTCGGCCTTCTACCAAGGATCTTGAACCACTTGGCAAGATGCTTTTGACCAAGAAACCTCCCATCCGTGACAGCTATGACGAGAGCGCAGATGACCTGCCCCCAGCATACGATGCGTTGTCACTCCGTCACTCTACCGGTCGCAGGGCAAATCAATGTGATAGCACCTCTGCCTTTCATGATCCAGTTGCGGGTACAGGATCCAGCAGTGACCTGCTCGATGATTCGGGTCCCGCGAGTTCCAAGCTCCCACTTCCATCTTCAGCTGACGACACCTCATCTTCTCCGAGAAATGCGAGCTCTGCCATTGTTCAAAGACCGCGTGCTCGTAAGAACACTTCCTGGCTCTCACACCTGCCCTTCGTATCATCCTTCTCTACTAAGCGAGTTCGCCAATCCATCTTGTCGGTTGTGGATGACCTCGTCGTTACACCCTCTCGCGCAAGTAGCGAGGGGCAGAAAAATGCGCAAGTGATACTCGCCTCCATAGCGGAAACCTGTGCCGAACATAAGCTCTCCCTCTCCACCATACTCCAGGAACCCTCGATCGCTGATCACACCCCGATGTATTGGGCTATAGTCAACTATCGCGAGGAGTTGCTTGTAGCCCTGTTGGTCCATTCTCGACCCTTGTCTATCCAAACTATATCAGATATTCGGCGTGCATGTCTCGTCAGCTCAAATCAGGCGCTGTTCCATGCACTTCGGGTGTGCCGCCCTCCATTCCATAAGACGGAGGGTCTTCAGGTTCCAAGTCTGCGAGTAGGTATGTTCTATCGATTTGTCGACTTCTGAAAGAACTCGGGTGACACTTTCGATAGCTTCTGATAATCTCCTTCTGGGTGATCTGCCCTTGGATGAGATCTACATACAACGGACGACCGGTCAAGGATTTGTCGTTTCATTCGATATCCCTCTTTGGCAAAGGCGAATGAAAGCGATCGGGCAAGTCAACTTTGAATTTATTGCATCCGGTAAGTATATTGCTAGTATTGGTTGTGTCCCCACATTCAACCGCACGCCTGCGACAGGGAGGATGTGGTCTGTCATCTTTTTCTCCACAGACCCATCATCACCGCTCGCGACGTCTGGGAAACCGCGAAAAGGCACGAATACATGGCACGTCATGGTCAGCCTTCTGGAATCGAGTCCACCCACGTTCTTTGATTCGCAAATCGTCGTCGACGTTCCCCCTCCCTTGGTCCCCGAGTCGAACCGGACCTCAAGGTTCCAGAATGCACGATCCACGACGTTCCCGTCTTCGTGTGGCAAGCAATACCAGAGTCAATCTTCAATGTATGATTATAATTACGATGGGAAGGCATATTCACGAGCATCTCGAGGTGACGACGGTCTCGCTCTCTCTTGGGACGACAGATCCCCTTCCTCGTTCTCATCTAGACTTCCGCCACCGATCCACCCATTACGAGGTTCACCCTCGTCCCCGCGGCTGAGCACCGTAACACCGCCCCCGATCTCCATTTGCCTCGGATCTGGTGACCGCAAACTCGGACGCCGAATTGGATTAGGAGAACCTCGCAGTACGTACTCAAATTTCACGGACAGGACTTCGAAGCCTTAAATTGTATGCAGAAACCGCAGAGACGCCGACAACGAAGCCCGACATGTGGTCGGAACACGATGTAGGCTATACCAATGCAGTCGTGTCCCCCCTCGGAGAAGGTCTTGCGGTTCAATTGCTGCACGAGTGAGTTACCGTCCCGCTCATTCCCTTGTTTGCATTTTAAGGATGCACCGACAGTCATTCACTATACCTATTCCCCGACGGTACGCTGAGAGGGCGGTTGGAGGCGAGATTCGTGAAGTCGGAGTCATCCAAAGATTGTATCATTTGCTAGGCGTTTCGTGACGTGCCGGTATCATGAACGAGATTTTCCATGTCTTTCGTACGGTCGTAGTGGTCTCAATATATATTCAGCATTTGTTTCGCACACTTTGTCATACTGCGGTGCTTGATGTGGTGCACTCTCTCGATGAGGGGTGAACCGTGGCATATGCCTCCGCAGTGCATTGCTGCGACGGTTAATGTATGTCTTCAGTGAGCAGTGATCACCATAAATACCTCTTGTTCGACAACCATCACTTCCGCATCGGACTGCACAATGGTCCTTCTGGACAAGTACCACGACCGTGAAGACGAACTATCCGCAGACGGTCACACTGATGCACCTCCTTCGTACGAGACCATCACAACGACTCATAGTGGACAACCCGAGAGAGGACCTGCACACCCAGTTGATGAAAAGCTTCCACGACAGCCTACCCTTTCTAGCTCGCGTAGTAGTATCCCCCAAGTCGGTGCCGAGGCTCGTCCATCCAGTGCCGGGCCATCGCAGTCCAATCGAACTTCATGGCTATCCATGCTATCCTTCACCTCTTCCCGCACCTCCAAACAAGTCCGACAAACCGTCCTCGCTCTCATCCGTGACCTCGTCCTCAACGCAGAGTCACCCAACCTTGTTGGCAGTTGTGCCGACGCGTGTCGGACCTACGGTCTGGATCTTTCGGCCCTCTTGCAACAGCCGTTCATCGAGCGTCATTCCGCGATCTACTGGGGGATTCTGAACCGTCGTGATGC
>QGOI01005843.1:0-14632 GCA_003313885.1 Boletus sp. MG55
GCCTTCTTAGGTGGGATCTTTTCACTAGTACTGTTCGGACCGTCGAACATCAATGTTTGGGGTAGGGCATAAATCTTCCTGAGTAAGCATATTGCATGTGTCCTTGCATCGAAAATAAGCAAAGTCCTAATCGAAACGCGACGGGTGTCACCCGCGCGTCACTGCAGTGAGGTAGCGCATACAGATAGACGAACAACGGCCAAGGGACGTAAGTGGGGGCCGTGACAAGCATGGATACATGTCGAAACGAGACGAGGACGACAGATTTCATCTCCACCCCGCCCTTGCAAATCACACCACGGCCTTTTCTTTATTCCCGACGGCATACACGACCGAACGTGGTTCACTTTGACCACAGCATCAGATACAGATCCAACGAGTGGTTGAAGTATACGTACGAATTGGAGGGCAGCACCCTTCGTCTTCTTCTCACCACCGAGCTCAAAGCTGAAATGAAGAGTTGAATGAGCAACGTAAAGAAAACATCGCCGTGCGACGTACTGCTTGCATCGCTTCAACGACAACTGCATTTTGTACTTGCACACCGTGCATTCCAGTCTCAACACGACCTTTTTCGTAGTCTTGGCCTTGAAACGACGCAGTGCGTGAGTGAGAAACTGCGGTGACAGATCGATCCTACCTTTTTATGGAATACAGGCTTCGTCTGGCCACCGTAACCTGATTGTTTACGGTCGTAACGACGTTTTCCTTGGGCGAATAGCGAATCCTTTCCCTTCTTGTACTGCGTCACTTTGTGGGGCCTGGAAGGAAATGAGGAGGGCTTTGAAAGCATGTCATATCTCAGACACGTACGTGTGCTTCTTGCACGCCTTGCCCTTGCAGTCTTGTGAAAATTTGAGCTGTCGATATGGCGAGTACAATCCGGCTTGACTTACATGTCCGTCGTGTCCTACATTTTGGGCAAGTAAGAAGAGGCGACGGTGTACAGATAAGCACCGATCACTCACTTGGGGATGTTAACCATGTTGTCGGCGTTGGCGTTGACGTTGGCGAGTCTTGAGGATATGCCGTCCGGCAATCGCCCGGCTCCGAGTGTTGTACTGTACAGTTTTCACTCAAGGTTGAATCCCCGACGAAAACTCTACGCAGGAATCCTCCGTAGAGTCTGTGTCGGAGACTGAACCCAAATCTTAATTGTACGATTGCTTTCGGCATTCGCCCATTGCCGGCATCATGCGGTGAAGCGAGATCATCCACCTCATCGATAAACCGGGGCCAGTTAGCCGAGGTAGTACTACTTGGATTTGACCGCCGAAATAGGTCAAGCGTGCTTTCTTCTCGCTTAGTGTGGTTTTTTGGCGTGCAAAGCAATATGAATCTCTCTCTGCCATGTTACGTTACAAGACTGCTCTTCAGATGCTCCTCACAGTCCCAGTCAATGCAACACATGTCCATAACTTCGTGTCCGTAAATACTTAGCTGTCAAATATACGAACAAAGAGTAGATGATCCCTGACGACAGATATACAACGACTCGAAAATGCTACGACCGTAACCGCCCAAACACGTCGTGCTCTGGCGAGTTCAACACGACCGCCGCCCTCTCCGAGGCAACAGACATGTCATCGTCCGCGTCCGCGTCCACGTCCGTATCGACCCACACATCCGCATGCGTGCTCTCCTCCGAACGACGCGCCGCCTCGAACGGCCGGCGAAAAACGTCCTGCGGTCTACTTTTGGCTTTGGCTCGGGAAGGTGACAAGGAAGGCGAGACGTGAAACATGTCGTCCGCCAACGAGCCCTGGTCGTTCTCCCGCTCCTTGTGTGTCCCCGATCGTTTCCCACCCCGCTCGCGAAAGACCTTGATCTCGTGTAGATGCGCTGTTCGTGCCCAGCGCTTCGAGGAGCGTCCATGAGGGTGGCCCGATGTAGAGGACGAGTGCGATCTCGTGATGGGTTCTGCCCGAGGAAATGTGTGTGGATCGATCAACATGAGTGGGCGGGGTTTCGTGGGTGTGCGAAAGGCCGATGCACGCTTGTGCAAGAACGCTGCCGTCGGCGCGACAGCCAACTTGAAAGTCCTCGGTGCATGCTCAAGGTTGTGAGCGGCCGGATGTAACTCGGGCTTGGAGTCTGGGCTACCCGTCGGTCTTGGGAGCAGTATGTGACTGTCCGCTGCTGGTCATGGGTGTCATTTCAGTGAGACGCCTCTCGGACGGGAAGGTGATAATTACCAGTAGACTTTTCAGCTTTCGTATCCCCCCTTTGTTCGGTTGGGCTACGACTTCGTCTCCGAAGCTGGCCCCAACCATTCCAACCATCCGTACTACTCCCAAAACTGAGGTTACGAACACCCCATTCACGTGTTGAACGATCCACTGTCGGAGGGTGCTGTGCGGGAGCACCACGAGTGAGACCGATAAACACGAGCACTGCAAGGAGAAGACACAGTTGGGTAATGCCGAGCCACTTCTCGAGTACAACCTGCGCCTTCTTCAGTGATACGTAGCCTGCAAGAATAGAGTATTCACCTCGTCTGAAAGATAGTTCACGCGAGAAAGTAGTTCGCCGTGTTCGAGTTCCAATCGCAGCCTCTGTCTTTCCCACTCGTGAACCGTACGTTGATACATCTGTGCCTGCATTCGGCTCTGCATCCAGTGCAACGATCCTGTTAACGTAGTGATTGATCGCTGAAGCGGGACACTTACAACGCTCTCTAGCCTCCCGACCTCCTCGTTGAGCTTTCTCAACACCTCTCGTACACCGGCGGTTTGTTCCTCCACATACCGCGCATACAAGGTATGATTCGCTTCCAGGATGGTCAAACGATTCATAATCGTTCGATAAATGGACTCTCCAGTCCACTGTGAATGTGACTGGGTGGGAGCCTGCTGAACGGGTGAAGGTATCGGAGAGTTGCTCGGCTGTGACGAAAGGGTGCTAAATGTGTGTATTTCAGAATCATGCGAATGGAGATGAGGATGCTCGACCGCGGGTTGGGAAGGTGAAACGACAGACGTAGGCGTGGAGATAGATGACAGCGACGAGATGGCCTCTGTTATCGAATGCACCCCGGTGGATTGCGTCCCCAACGTCTGCTGCTCTCCATCTTCACTGCTCGACGTCGACACTCCCTCACCAGGGACATGGGAAGAGGGCCGTCTCCGAGACTGAGAATGTGTGGATGGCGAGCTGGGGGAGGAAGACGCCTCGCGAGTTGGTGTGCTCGTGGTTTCGACAGGCAGCGACTGCGAGGTGATATTGGAGCGAGATTCGGGGACCCCAGGGTGTGTCATGGAAACGTTCGCACCGCCCTTGGATGACACGTTGGCACTCGTGGCATGGCTCGCCGCCGAGTATTCTGCAGTCAAAGATCGTTGCGCAACAGGATCCTTCAGTCGTGCACGGCTCTCGGCTTCCCACACGTCCCATTTCCATTCCTCCAGATGCGTGAGTCCGTATACCCGAAGCAGGGAGATGGGGCAATAATACTCCTGCCCGTAATGCGAGTGAAGGTCGATCCGAATAAACCGGTAGAAATCACGCAACGACGTTGGTGGATGGAAAGACTGTCTGTACCGTTTGAGCAAAAACCAGTCGCGAAAGTGAAAAAAAAAGACTCGCCTGAACGCCTCTGACGTTCTTTGCACGATAAGTCCCCGCAGGGGCCCACCCTTCGTTGGTATCAGTGTACGTCTTTGCGACGCTGACGGAGAAATCCTTGAACACGCCACTGAAGAACTCGAAATTGGCCAACTGTACTGTGTCGATCCTGATGTCGTCACAAAGTTCCACGACGACGAACTGAGCATCGGCACTACACGGCGAGAGCATGTATTTGTCCCTTTTGGACGAGAGTATCGATGAGGCTGATTTGGCAGACTTGTGGCTCATGTGTACCCGTGCGGAACAGTCCAGGTTGGCGTAGTTGAACCTGTCGATGATGGGTACACGGAAGTGTGGTGGGAGACCGTCGTCAGGAGTGGGATACGATAGGTCAAATGGCGCATCCGCCAGTGGGACGTCGGCATTTTGAACATTGGGAGTATCGCTGTCCGACGTCTTCACTTTGGGTTTGGGGGGGACACTTGGCAAACTGGCGTAGAACTGTTTTGACTTCCACTCGTCGAATGACAGAAGAACGTCTTCGGGTCCTTCTGGAGAGTCGACGGCCGGCAGAGGTTTCAAGCAGCATAATGGTGGTTCTGGCTGCTGAGTTCGACGTACGAGGGCGATGGCTCGAAACGGGTCGTTGGACGATGTCGGTGGCAAGGAAACTGTGACAGCCTGCACTGGCAGAGTGGTAAGGGTAACCGAGGACAATGCCAGCAACGTCCCAGGCAACAATGAAAAAGAAATCATCTCTCCGAATCCTGCGAAGAAGTCAGGTCGAGTGCTGGCATTGGCGAGCAAGCTATGATCAGACACGTCAACTGAAACAATGATGAAGTACTTGGTTGCTAAACTCGGATACAACAATCTCTCAGGTGCTACGAAGATATTCATTTGGTTGTTGAACGCGATGGACCTCCATTCGCTAGTAACGGCACACTATTTGGGTAGCAGGTGAGATTGTCCTAAGGTAGAGGAACGGGTAGACAACAAGTATCATAATAGTGTCGCGTTCTCATCTATCTACGTCGTTGCCCGTTGCCGAGTCGTTTCAACACTAAAAAATCGTCAATGGCTGCAGTAGAATTCGTCTCGACAATACGGCTTACTCCAGCAACTTCACCAGCCCTGGTGTGCATGATGAGGGCCACAATGAGGCCTAAAACAGTCCATTATGACGAGAGACCAGAATAAGCCGACAGAACATACCATAAAGCCCCAATACTTCGGCGAAGATGAGAATCAAAACCTACGTGGCAAGTCAACAGAATGGAAAAGTGGTGTGGACAAACAACCCACCATTCCGACGAATAATCGTGGCTGCTGCGCAGTGCCCCTCACACCTGCATCACCAACAATTCCAATAGCGAAACCAGCTGCGAGGCCGGCGAGACCGACAGAAAGACCAGCACCGAGGTCAATGAAACTGGATGCAAGTGACATAGAAGAACCAACTACAACCGCAAATCAATTGACATGATAGAATCACAAAAGGCAAACATACGTGAGCTTGAGATAAGGACCGAAACGACCAGACCGTAGATCTACATGGTACTCGTTATGATCGTACTGAGAACAACAAAGAGGGACACAAACCGCAATGATACCAGCCATAATAACTGGAATGACACATCTCATGACGAGGTCAGGTCGGAGGACACCCATGGCAGAGATGCCGACGCCGGACTTGGCGGTGCCATAGCTAAGAGTGGGTCAGTTCGAGTGTGAATTTTTTGTTACCACAATCGCGTACGAACCTGGCCCCAATACCTGCACAAGGAAAAGAGGAAGGAATCGGATATTGAATGAGTGGTTTGTCACTGAAACTGTCGATTTCTTACAGGTGAACACGATCGCAGAAGTGCAGCCCTAGAGTACGTTTCAACATCGGCTCGCAGTAGCGGTCGCTGGTACTCACCATGGCACCAAAGAAGGGAGCGTAGACAGGACAAAGATCAGACATTTCTGTAGAGCTGCGAGAAACGAAGGCGGAGGCGCTAAATGATGTTGCTGGTGTCCGAATTCAACCAGTGCAGTATGACTATCGAGCGACGGCGCAGTCGGATGCAACCGAGCGGAGAGCGAATTACGGGTGTGGCAAAGATTCCCAAATTTGGCTTGTTTGGCAAAGCCCTTAGAAACAAACAAACGCCTTCCCGAAATGGGCTAACAACCAACTCATACATTGGTGGCCCGGGCGTCGATTATAGGTTTGGGTCATTAGACTGCTCAACACGTAAGGCCTGACAGATTTGTTTCTCGTAGATTTTTCCAGCATGTCTGCTTGTCTGCGCTTCACGCGGAGGGTAAACCCATTCCCCTTCCCACGTTGTTCTGAATTAAACTGTATCTTTGCATGCAGGTCTGGAAGTCTTTCATGGACAATAAAGGTCATGACGCACAATGTTTCCCGAATGTCTGTATAATCTGCTCCCACAACCACAGCTGCACCCACTGACCTCATCAAACAGCTTGTTATAACCCGGGCTACTCCCGGCCTCGTCGAGACAAAGCTCAAAATAGAGCCATATAATCGTGCGCATTCCCGTCGTCTAACCCTAGCGAGTATCATTCAACATCCTACGCAGTCAACAGGGTCGGGGTGCGTTCACCCTGCTCGCCATGCCACTTTCGGCGCTGATACTCGGAATACACCAGACCGTCCATGGTGGACTGATCATGTCACTGACAGATACCCTGGGCTCCTTGGCCGTTTCCTCCAAGGGACACTATATGACTGGCGTTTCGACGGACGTCAGCACTTCATTCATCCGGCCCGCCGGTAGAGTTGGCGATGTTCTGAATGCAACTGCGACAATCACTGCTTTGGGTACGAACCCTTGCGATTGGCGAATTAGTATTCTGGACTTATGTTACCAGGGAAAAGTTTGGCATACACCCGTGTCGACTTTACGAACGAGAGCGGAGACCTGGTGGCGTATGGAAGTGAGTACCTGGGCCAGTCGCAATATACATGTTGCCTCTGACAGTGATTTCGCATAGCACATACGAAGTACGTCGGTAAATCGTCGTCGGACCCGGTAAGGGTGTTGTTTCACAATGTCTGCTGTGCTAGTTTATCAACACATCAACAGAACAACGTGAAATTCTCCGAAGACGGCGAGAAAGTTATAGAGGGTACGGACATTGAATAGATGAATCCCTTCATCGTTCAATGAATACACCACTGGCTTGTTTTTGCAGGATGATGAACACGACACAAGTGTCCATAGTTCCTGAGCTGTAGTAGAGTCCCTCACACATATCTTTCGCAGATCTGCTTGCTGCAACTTCGAAACCGACCCGAATATAATCGTTAACCTGTTCGATTCCGTCTTGAGAGCTTCATCATTATCTTGCCTGTTTACAGGACAGTTGATCCTACAACTGTCCACTCCGAAATTGAATGGTTTGACAGAACTGTCGTCGCGGAGTTCAGCCCATACGTTGCTCTCCATTCGGTAACCTATCTATGAACAGCTAAGTAATAGATTTGATGTTTGCAAGTGAGGGAAATGCCTTCTTCTGCTCAGGGAACTGAACGACCAGTTTGAGAGGTGACTCAGGAATTATGCATGATCGACTCCTGCACCGCCAGCAATGTCATAAATGGTGCATACTTGCTCCCAGCAATCCTAGGCCCGACGTCGCCTGCTAGCCCATACGCGCACGCATGTTGTATTGATGGACCTGGTGAAAATAGCACGATAGTTTTCATATAATACTGAGAACAGGAACCGCGATATCATCATCCTTCCGTGGCTGCGATACGACAGGAATTCGTGTACGAAGACGACGGGCCCTCTTCTTCAGTGCGACGCGTATCTTTCTCCGGGATGCCTGAGCTGAAACTGAACAATCGGTTGAGTAACGGATCCACGACCCACGTCCAGATCGACGCCGCAACCGGGGTCGAATCCCCGACTTGTGCGGTCCACGGATGGACCTGAAAGTAGAGCATTGATAGTCGCAATCCACTTAACGACCATCAAAGCGTGCGGAGTAAACAGATGAAGACAATCACATCATCGCCGAACACATGTCAGCCACCTACTTCCTTCCCAACCCCTGACGAATTCTTCTTCCGAGAACCTCTTCACAGCCCACCGTCTAGCTCTCTCCCTGTATCCTCCTTCGGTGGCAGCATCCAGCGTCAGAATCTACCGGACGAAAAGGCAGTATCAATGTCCAGACACATGTACGCCACGAGGAGACAACGGAGACAGAACCATACCTCGTGTATAGCCGTAGCGAATTCGCCCGGTGTCCGTGCATGGAAACCAGTAGGCTGTGACTCATAGGGCACGACGATGTCGTGCAGCGGGCCTCCAGAAGCATGGGTGAGAGGAATGAGACCTGCCGCCTAATTACCACAAAAACACGCGATGAGCACGCGAGTGTCCTGATAGGGTGCGGGAATCTGCACCGCTTACCATGAATTCGACGACGTTAATTCCAAAATGTTCGTCGACCATCGTACTAAGTCCGATGCTTGAACGGGAAAGCCAATCGAGCATGTCAGGATATGAAGCATTTACGACGAACGATACTTGGTTCTGACATGAAGCGTGAGTGAAAGATAGCATCTTTACGTACACTTCATATACCTGGATATCTAACTCCTTTGCCAAGGCACGCAGAGACTCGACCCTATCCAGGTCACCTTGATGCCTCGCCCCACCGAGCAATACCAGTCGCACGGAATCTTGGCTTGAGCCTACTCCTCGCGTCTTGTACTCAGGGTGGTCCATCAGAAATTGTGCAAACGCACGAAGCTGTGCCGGGAGATTCTTCTCTGGCCTAGCATCATGCCATACTTGAACACACTCGTCCCCTATTATATGCAATTTTCAACGTACCGAAACTGCGCCACGCTGAGAATAATCCGCTCTCTGCCTTGAAGAGAAAACTTGGCCATCTCTCGCGTATCGCAGGGGGGATATACAGTCACAGGTTTAACCTTGTCTGTCTTGTGGCCAATCGCTGAACATGGGCCATCTACGACGTACATGACCGATCGAACGGCTGACCCGGAAAGAAAGAGCTTTATGAATAGCAGAGGAGTCACTCGATGCGCCCACTGGATCACTGGACCGAAGTGTTCGTGTGAAATAATAGATGCAATGTGGCTGCGTGTCCATGACGAGTTGACCATCAAGAACTGAGCATGCGAGAGAGAGAGGGCATAGTAATACATCATTAGACGATAATAGCTGTATCGATGTGAGTTTAGTGTAATTCAGTGGATACCGTACTCACAGACGCTTTGCTCGCATTTTCCACGATTCACCCTGGATACGAGCTAGCATGTCTGTAGATATGGTTGGATAATGAACGTATGCTCCCATGGGAACGGAAGCCCTCGTAAGCCAAGCTACAGCTGGAAAGGTAAAGGCGTAACCCATAGTATCTGAAGTTGCAGGTAAGGAGACGCTAAGTGAAAAGTGGGGCGCTGACAAGCTAAGACCTACCAATGTAAAGGTCTGGAATGAACCTCAACATTGCTTCCCATGCAAGATACATAGAACCAAGACTCTGGCCCAGGATGGTAAACCTGGGCCACCGTGAATCCTCGACTAGCCTTCTGGATTCCAGGAATATGAAATGAAGTGCGGAGGGTTCAAGATTAATCGCAAAGCGAGCCTAGTGGCATGGTTGCCTGTCATGTAGGGGAAGATCGGAGGGCAGCGAGAATTATCTAACCTTCACTTTTTCAATGATTTCTTGTTTCGAAGAATCGGCGTCTCCGGAATAGACGACACAGATGATGTCTTTGTGTTCACGTTGTATATGGGCAACTGCAGTCCACAGGACCCGCTCGCCTCCACCCCCTGCATTACTTGAAAAGTTCCGATGAGCTGTTCGCAGGCTTGCCACCAATATAGTAAGTCCCTAGAGTAGTGCACTCACCAGTAAGGATGAAAGAGTCCAACGAACTTGTAATTTGTCGTTTTAGTTACTCTGACTTCCAACTCCTTGAGGATAGCTTCACGAGCACGAAGTGACCTCGACCATAAAACTTCAGTGTACGCTGTGTAAGAGAGTGTGAATGCAACCAGGCAAAAACCAAGACACAGCAAAAGCAAGGTGGCACTCATTCCGTGCCCGAGCAATGAACTCTGCACAGTTACTAAATGCGCCTGCCTATCTTGCCCGAAGTCGAAGTTCGATCAGAAAGTTCAGAAGTTGTGGCCAACGTGGAATCCGCACATGCTGTATTACCGCAACAGATTGCCGTGCTACTTACGTAATATAGCTGACCGTGCCCTCGAACCTTTTCCTCTTCCACTGCAGCGAGGCAATTTGGCGGGTAGTCGTCGCACGTCCGCCTGTCGCAAAGGCGTTTGCATTATATCTATCCGAGTGGCTGCGCTGGACAGCATCGCTTCCATTCTCCAGCACGGTTCGGCCAGTGGTTGCATGTGGTTTTGGCCCTGGGGCCAGCCTTCCAGGTGGGTATTACGGACGGGGTGCCATCCAATCAGAACTCTGCAAAAGTCGTACGGTTGTTAGGTCTTTGATATACCCGCCAAGCGCTCATAGGCTGACTTTGCGCAAAGTCGTCTCAAACTTCTCACGTAGCGGGTAGTGGTGAGGTCCCCGCTGGGGCTTCCTGAGCCTTGTGGAGGTGATGCGTTGACTCGGGAAGATTGCAAAACGCAGATCCGGGCCCATGGCACTCCTCTCCTCGCCGGCCGACACTTCAGCAGACCTTGCCTTCTTGTCATCGTATATCGCTGATTGCGTCGCTGAGCGCTGACCGGTGACCACTGGCAGTACCCTCCAGCGCTGAATGTTCGTTTTCGGTGGATTGCCACCGTCAATTTACTTTGCTCTGATTTGTCGGCTAAATATAATTATGCGCTTATGTATGCTTATGTAAGTCGATTATTAGTGCCTGATGGTTTCCTCGAGGCTGCCCCCCATTCAACATCGCCACCGTCCTCAACAGTCAACTGAAATGATTCTCCTCAGCTCGGACTCGGAAAAGATCGGAATGTGGAGGTAATGTTTCCATTGGTCCATGAACAGGGCACTGCAAAAGCGCGGACTCAGAACCTTAGAATGTGGCCCCGTTTATTCACTGATCAGGCTCAGTGCCGCCACTTCCTCTTAGTATTTAACTTCACTTATTGATAGTCGGTTCCTAGTCATTATGCCTCCTGCTCTCGTCCGCCTGCATAACCTCAAACTTGGTGAACCGTCTACATCTACCTACACTCGCGGAACTGAAGCGATGCGCGTCCAATCCGTGTTATACTCCAGGTCCACCATTGAGGCCAGCGTTAGCAGCGGCACCGGAGGCCTGGAAAACAACACTATAATCTTTATCGTCGTCGGTGTAGGTTGGTCGCGTTCATTCATTGTCCCTCGCTGCCTTGCTCGACGGTGCGCTATTAGCGTCACCGCGCGACACGGTCGGTCTTCGTCGCGGAGGCTGCAGTGCCCGCCGTCATCGATGTGCGCTCCGAAATGAGCGGGAAGCTTTCCTCCTGAATCTCTTTTTGGTTGCTTTCTTTACGGGCATTCTTGAAGGCTTCTTCCCTCTGCTCGAAGCCTGACATTGAGTGCTATCTGGCTAATGCACCCCACAGTTTGCTTACTTGTGATCCTGATCGGCTTCTACCTCGTGAGTCGCCCACGTGCTACATCCAACGCTGCCCCAAGTGTCAATAGCTCGCTCCCACAACACTCGCCTATCATCCATGCAGCTCGTCCCCGGCGCGAACGCGACATGAGTGAACGTTGGAAGATTTGGAAAATATGGCGTCATACAGATAGCACCGATCCCCCCATTACTCCCGATACACCTACTTCACAGGCATCCCCCGCCTCAGCCACGATCCCATCCCAGATCCCATCCGCCAGAGGTGGCTGTCATCCACCCGTGTCACGGCCTTCACAAGCTCGTCGCGTCACCTCGCTCTCAGTCACCACCTCCTTCTCACACTCGCACATCACTGATGAAGCATTAAACAATTTTCGTCTTTCCGCATACGACCTCGATGACGACCTGGAGGTGGAGATGCTGAACAGTGCCACGGATGACATCTGGCCGGGTCATATTCTAGCTGTGGAAGATTGCTGTGAAGACGTGGGCGTGGAAGCAGCCAAGCAAACGCATGGCAATGCCACCCCCATCGTCGGGGGCGGTGCTGAAGATTACATTCCTCCGAGACCCATGGCAACAGCGAGGGGTGGCGATTACGAGAACGCGGGCGCTCGTCAAAGCGTGGCATCCGAGTCAGACAGCAACTGTGTTGAAGATGTGATCGAGGTGGATGAGGTAGCGATGGGGAGACAAGCATTGCAATGAAAATGCTAGTGTGGATCACGAGCATTTATGAGTAGCTGTAGTTTCAGAGATATCGCTCAGCCTCCCGTTACAGTGTAAATAGGGGGTATATATCCAGTTTGAGATACTTTAAATTCTTTTTGGACAATTTCTGTCCTCGATTACGCCGGTGTGGGTAGGTTCACTGGGTCGACGATGACCCGTGGGCTGAGTCTTCAATACTTTTTTTTTTTTTTTCGTTTGCGCCCGGCGTTTTTTTTAGTTGCTTGTAGTCAGTCTATCATCAGTGAACCAGTAGCCGAGGAAACCAGCAAACACCATTGTGTTGCCGAGCTACCAAGTTTTCTTACTTCTTATTGGCCAAAGCCATGTGTAGCTCCATTAGGGAGATGCCTCCCGCTCAGCATAACCTCACTTTACCTAATGCTTCTGAAAATGGTCAATCTATTCCGTGAACGGTTGTATCAAATATTATTGTAGCGAAACTTTGTGATTGATCATATCAAACGGACAGATAAGGAGTAGGCATACTACTACGACAGATGCAGAACAGACAACATGAAATATGATTGGCATGAATCTATCATTGGTAGCTCAGGATGGCGTGAAACGTTTCTTTGTCCGCAAAGCTATTGATGTAAAACTCACGGCCCAAATTCAAACAATTATCGCCCGTGATCTCTCTAGATACCTTTACACCGAATTTTGGGATGAGTTGGATGACCTGACGCACGCTGTCAAGAGGGATAATGTCGCCGAGTGGCATACCATTGGCTCGGAAGCGCCACTGAACAAGAAACATCTCTATATTGGGGGCGGGAGTCACGACACGGATGTTGTTTATCATCTGGTAGTGCGCGTTGGAGAAGTTGAAGAATTCGACATAAACGAGAGGCGGCGAGGATATGGAAGGGGCGACAGGCTGTAAGATCGTTCGCACCTGGGCAACAAGGTAACCTGAGAGCAACGTCAGTAGAAAACATGCTACAATGATTACTACGCACGTTCAGACTGGGGAGTGGATGAGAGAAAATCACCGCTTTCGTGGCTAATTAACACGACGTTTGCACGGCCAAAGGGCAGCCCATCACTTGGAGGTACCGCCTGAACTGTCTGAGTGGGTGTCACGATATGCACATCCTGTATTGAGCGTTGCTGAATCCGGAATTTCTCCCAGACATTGACAGCCTGAAAGGGGAGATAACATTCGGAGGAGGAGATTCGACGACCGTTATGAGCAGTATAGGTACGGCCGGAGAAGAAATCCCCGAGAGCTGGGATAAGATCATCTAGTCCAAGACGGACTGCAGCATCACGGAACAGAAGGTCAGAATGGTGGGGGCGTGAGGTAAGGAGAAGGGCTGTGGAGTTTGTCGCAGATATATGTGAACGGGGATTATCGAAGATGGATCTCTGTGTGTGAGCAGACCCCACATAATATTCACTGGGCAGGACGCCACAGGTCCAATTAGAGTCTGGGTAGTGAAGAGCCATGAGGTTTGCTTCGTCGATCATTTCCCTGAAGAGCGGCGATGTTGAGCAATTGATGGAGGTATAGAGGCGGAACAGGCGTTGTTTTTCTTGTCGGTCAAGGAAACGGCAGCATTGACCATGATAGTTTCGGCGGTTGGATAAACGGTAAGGTGTCTTCACATGTGTTATATGGCAACGTTCCGTGACGTCGCTGCTCCATTGATATGGGGCACCCATCTGGCGTATGCTCCGTCCAACGTGTTGAGCAAGCTCGAGTTTCGGAATCTGAAAATGGTTGAGGGGGCCATTCTTCCCAAGACGGCCACCTGCCTGGATAATACTAGATTTGTAGTGATGAAATTCGCGAAGTGCTTCGTTCAGGCTATGAATAGTCTCATCGTAATGAAAGAGGCTTTGAGCGAGAAAGATAAACTCGGTGATGGCACGCAAGGCGCAAAGCACATCATTGGGTACTGCTCCTGCTGCCACAGCAGGAAGTAATTTCTCGAGGTCGCGGTGTTCACGACCGGTGCACTGTTTGAGGGTGGAGACGCCATTTGCCCAATGCCTAGTTCCTACTCTCGGTTGGATGGCAGCTAAGCGACGATCGAGTTCTTCACCCCCTATAATGTTGATTACCCAGCGTAGACAGTGATCGAAGTAAAATTTGTGCCACTGGTGTAGCGCGTCAGGGGTCAGGAAGCGACAGGGACATGCGTCACCCCAGGCATCCCAAAACGGCTCTATGACACCATTCAAACGCTTCATGAGACAAATCTTGTGGAATGCGGCAATGTTGCATGGATCACAAGCGGCGATGGCCTCTTGAATAGCCTGAAGCGTGTGGGTGCGATCGCGAAGGGGCGAGGGTGTCACGTTTCCGAACTGCTCCGCAGTCGCTAGTGAAATGGGGGAGCTCTTTGATGAGACGCAGGCGATCATTAGTTGTTCAGGGTAGTCGGCAATCCAGGAAACGAGGGGGGTATGAATGACTCGACGATTTCCTGCCGAATCGGACATTTCTTTGCCGTCACGATTGGCGATAATCAAATTCTTTGTGATGATGGAAATGCAATAATGATAGACGCGCGCAGATAACACCGACTGAACAGCCGGTGGCACGTTGCGGAATTTCGGGATGGGAAGGTAGGCAGCCAGTGCAAACGAGTGAGAAGTAGCTTTCATACGTACACCCGCATGTATGTTGGCCAGTGATAGTAATAGCGGGTGCATTTCTTTATTCCCCGTCCCCATTGTCAATGGGGTCTTATCCGATGCTCCGATCACCCC
>QGOI01005845.1:0-43508 GCA_003313885.1 Boletus sp. MG55
CGCAGTAGGAGAAGCGTGACTCATCTAGGCGTGACTCACAAGTGTGCAATCACTGCATCTAACAGACTACGCCCATTTCACTTCATCCCTTGCCCTCCTTACAGACCTCGACAAGGACAAGGTGAAAGCCGCATTCCAGCACGAAGAGATCAATCGTCGCCCTCGTGCTGATGCGACCACTGTTACTGGCAGCTCTGTGCTGTATACCACCGCTCCTGGCTGCGTTTGTAACCCCTCCTTGCCTGGTGACTTCTGTGAGAAGTCTGGCCACCGCCGGTGCAAATGCTACTCGACATGAGGTCAATATATGATGGAATGCCTAGCTTGACTGAGAGTGAAAGTTCCAGTGATGATCAAGCATATTGGATGTCTTACTATGTATGACCTGTCATACTGCACTCAGAATTTTGTTGTACATCCAGCCTGACCACTGTTAGCAAGCCTGGTAAGTACTCAATTCATCCCATCAAATCAGTCATCATCATGTACTACATCATGTTGTGTTGATCTGTATACTTTCCAATAAGATTTACTATGTTCAACTTGTTCAAATATGCTGGAAGTGAATCCTACTAGTATATCACCCTCTGTTGCACTATGGTATACTGTGACATACATATTACGATGTTATATGGCTGTACAGCTAGGTAGTTATGAGATTGTCATTGGCTATGATATTACTGTACCTTTGTAATATGATACTCCTAGCCAGCTATCTCAACTGTGTGGGAATGAAGCAGTTATGATATACTGTTCCAAATTTGCTAATTTGCTGATGCCTGAAAGTCAGGTGGCACCACTGTGAAAGTTCTCCAAAAAAACTTGGCATCTGGTCCACTGTATGCAAACAGCCAGGTCCACCCCCACCAGCACTGACCTGACCAAGGTCATACTCAAGTTCTATGTAAATATACACAGTCATTGAACCGTCCCTGAGCATCAAGGATCCCTGCTGCTATATTTTGACAACCTTGATGTCCAAGTCATCCCCCTCACCTCCCAACGTCTGGACTATTATCATCGCCACTTCCACTTGATTATGCAATATGCCTGGATTGAATCTCTCTTCCTGTGCCTCTTCTTGCATGCATGTGAGCATCAAGGATATGGGATAAGAAGACAAGGTACTTCAAGATATGTCAATAGGCTGCTTGGATAAGTCCATAAAATATCCTGTCCTTGGTATAGATCCACAACCAGATCTCTGCAAATGTAGACAGCATTAGGAGCAAAATATTGCTATAATCCATCTTGGCACACTCTGTCATTGCAAATACACACACCTTCATTGATAGCTAGGTTCAAACACAAGAAAATGACATCGTACCTGCACTATTGGGTTTCTGCTTTGATTAAAATGTCACCTCATCCAGCAGGTTCTGTGGTCCTTTGTCTAGTGCAACAGTGAGCATGACACCACTATGTGGCTTGGGGTTATCTGCATCTCATCTATCCATGTCAGCAGACCTAATTTCACCACTGCAATAGTTACCTCAGGTATCATGATGTCCTTGATGACATTCTTGTCTGCATGCAAAAAGACCTTGTAGTTGATGGTCTTGTAGAGGTCACATGACTGAATACATTCAATGATGGCCCATGCAGGTTTGAGTTCCTGTGAGTACATGAGGAAATGGGCAACTGTGTGCAAGAACCAAGACTTGCCTTTTCTGCCAATGCTTCAACCCTACCAAGGAGGTCATCTATGAGATAGACTTATCATTTCAGATTCTTAACATGGTCTGCAATCTTGAGATACAGCTCCACCTCAAGGGATGCATTAATGACCATGTACTTAATCAATTTGTCTGTGTGTCAACCCATCCATGAGCTCCCATGCACATGACAAACAATGCAAATGGAACACACTGGTCTTGTGATTGTAGATGCATTTGTGGATGGTTTGCATCCTTGATGTCATAGCATATCTTGCCTTCAACGATGTATGTTGAGTGGGTGAGTCTGGGAAGAAAAAAAGAAGACATGAGATGTAAGGCATGAAGCATGCATCTGATGGTGTGTATGTACACATACACACCTCATGATGGAAATATTGCCCTTATCACTGACCGCATGGCAGTCCCACAAAATGCAGTTGAATCTGTCACATTGCATATCATCAGTGATAAACAGAAAAGAAAGCACCATCAGGATGATCATGTATGTCCATGTCAAGTCCATTGTATAGGTTTTCCATGATGTCAAACAAGAATGACATCATCTTGCCCAGCCTGTCATCATTGTCAGTCAATCAATCAGTCATTGATATGCAATCTAGGGGCAAACATATGGGCAACAGTTCTTGTTCCCAGTGATGAGTACCTTGATGATAATGATTTTATCAGGGGTGATATCCAGCTGATATGTCTCACCATATCATCAAACATCATCTCATTTGCATGTTCATGCTTCCATTTCTTGCATAATCTGCTGCAAAAGATAAAGGGATCCATGTGTATGTTGGAATGGCATCAGAGTGGGAAATAAAAAGGGGGGTATGCAAGATGGATGTACAGTGCTCACAGGTGGGAATAAAGTAATAGGAGCTGGGAGCTTTAAAAGTGGGCTAGCCAGTGAATAGGGGACCTGAGGGGGCATGGGAGTCCACTGTGAGGAACCAAAGAGATAGAACAGTGGACTCTGAAGTCTAAGTCAAGTGGCTGTAAATACTGGTAAACAAATAGCAGCCACAATCAGCCACAATGGCAAAAGAGTGTGTAGAGAAACCACAAAGGTCTAGAATGATGGGAAAAGCTAGGATATAGGTAAAGTAACCATGGGGAAATGAATGGTAATGGTTAGAAAAGGCAATAGTAAGTGAAATACAATGAGCTACTGACCTGGAGTCCACTGTGAGTAATTAATGAGATAGAACAGTGGAGTCTAAGGCCTAAGTTGAGTGGCTGTAAATACTGGTAAACAAATAGCAGCCACAAAGGCCTAGAGTGATGGGAAATGCTAGGGTAAAGTGATCATGGGGAAACAAATGGTAATGGTTAGGAAAGTCACAGAGTGTGGAATCAACAACAATAACACTCCCCCCTGATTGCACAACGTTGCCAATCACTTACTATCCCCAACTCTAGCCAGGCTGAGCATCTGGCAGAAACCTTTAATCTTGGCACATGGCAAAGCCAATTTGCAGGTATCTGATCAGTGGGGAGAAACTTGGGTGAAATGATACCCTTATCCACCACATCTCTCAGCCAAAACCAATAAAAGTTCAACTACTTCATCCACCCATGATGCTCTGGATGCTTCACCACCTGACTGGCAGACTGGTTGTTGATATGCAGAATGGAAGGTGCATCAATAGCAAAGTCCAACTCCTCAAGCAACTTGCATATTCAGACAATCTCCTTGCCAGCTTTGCATGCAGTGATATACTCAGCTTGAGTGGTGGAAAGAGCAATGATGGGCTGATGCTTCAACATCCAGGAGACAACACCTGTACCAACCTTGACAACATCATTGCCAGTGGACCGTCCAATATCTTTGCAACCACCATGATTTGCATCAGAGTATGTGGAGAAGAGCTGAGGTGTCACAGGATCTGGGGAATAGGTGATGCCATAGTTCATGGTACCTTTTATATAGCAAAACAGGTGCTTAACAGCAATCCAGTGAGCTAAACCAAGGTTGGAGGTGAAGGATGCAAGCTGACTGATTACAGATTACATAGGTGATGTCAGGATGAGTAGTGCAAGAGAGATACTGTAGGAAGCCTACTGCACTGCCATAGTTCACAGAGTACATCAATATTGACTTAGTCAGCATCTGGGGCAGCTGTAAATAACATAGTGACAAACCAGGATCCATGGAAGTGCTGACAACCTTGAAATCACCCATGGCAAAGTGCTCAAGCATCTCAATACAGTACTGGTGCTGGAAGAGTAAGGAAGTGAATAGAGCCATTCTGGTTGATTTTAATTCCCAAAATCTCAATAGTAGGTCCCAGATCATGGATCTTTGAAATACTTGCACAGTTCCTCCAGTTTGCACTTAATAGCATCCAAGTACTTCAAAGTGAATATCATATCATCAACAAAGACAGGTAGAATGATGTGGATATCCTGGTAAGTGAAGATGTAGACAGCTGTGTCTGAATAGGTGGGAGCAAAGCCCATGGAGGCTAGTATAGTGCACAGCTTCTGATGCCATCAATTATCTCCCTGCTTGGTACCATAGATTACTTTCTGCAGCTTGCAGATGAGCTTCTTGCAGTCACCTTCTGTAAATCCAGCTGGCTGCTCCATATAGACCTTACAGTCAATCTCTCCATTGAGATAAGCATGGGAGATGTCAACAGACCAGAGGTGCCAGTCATGGATGGCTGCAAGCACAAGGAAAATATGTAGGGTAGGCAGGTGGACAGTTAAAGCAAAGATCTCCAGATACTTGAATCCAGGACATTGGTTGAATCCCTAGGTGACTAAATGAGCTTTGTAGTGATTGAAGGAATTAGCATGATATTTGCAAGCAAAGACCCACTTAGATCCAATAACAGGTCGATCTGTAGGACAAGGGACAAGAATGCAAGTTCCATTCAGCTTCTGCACATTCAGTTCATCTAGAGCTGCATGGTGCCACTCTTGGGTATTCTCCTGACATATTGCAGCTGGATAGAAGCAAGGCATAGCAAGGAAGTCACACAGGCCATATTAGCATCCTCATCTGAATCATTTGCATCAAATTCTGTAGGACCAACTTTCCACCATTGGCCAGGGGAATTGCATCATCTGACAGGCAGTCTGACACCAATTCAATAGGTAATGGTGCTGGCAGACCACCAGGAGCAGCAGGAGATGGAGGTGGGTCAGGAAGTGGAGTAGGAGGTGGTAATGGTGGAGTGACAGGTAGAGGTGCAGCTGGAGGTGGTGGCACTGGAGCTAGAAGCTGCTCAACTGGCTAGCCCCTCCCAGTGACAAAACCAGGCAACACCAAAGAGTCTTCATCATCTGAAACCACAGGAGGGATATATGTCAACAATAGAGGGATCATGGGTGCAAACAAGGGAATGGAGGTAGAGGAACAAGCAAGGAAGTGATGTTCATCAAAATCAGCATGTTTGGCTATCATGGTTCATTTACTAAGAGGATTGTAGAACTTCCATGCCTTATATCCATCAGGTAACCTATAAAGACATATTTCTCATAATGAGAACCCAAAGATGAGCACTGGTCCTTCTGGAGATGGACATACATATGTAGTACAACCCCAAACTCAAAGATGAGAAACATCTGGCTTGCATCCATGCCATTACTCAAAAGAGATGGAATTGTCAACAGCAGCAGTAGGACATCTGTTCCAAACATGCATGAGTGCAGCCAATGGTTTACCCCAAAATGAAGATGGCAGCCTAGATTTGTGTAACACACTGGTGATATACTCTGAGAGCAGTCTGTTATGCTCAGCAACACCATTTTGCTAAAGACATGCCCTAGCAGTCTGGTGGCACAATATACCATACTAGGTGGTGAAATCCAAGAAAGAATTGCTTACATACTCCCCGCCCTTGTTATCACATAGTGCCTTCAATTTGTGCTCTGACTGGATCTCTGTGAATACCTTGAATTGCTTGAACACATCAAAGATATCCAATTTGTACTTGATAGGTAGGATGAAGTAATATCTGAAGTAGTTGTTCATAAATATGACCCAATAATGATCACCAGACATAGAAGGATGCAAAACTTGATGAACATCAGTATGAACAAGTTCCACTGAATGAGAGGCACAGGTTTTAGATGGAGGGAATGGGTTTGTATGCATTTTGTCAGCTAGACAAGGCTTGCAGACAAGATCAGGTACTGACTTGCCATTCAACTGCAACCCAGTTATGAGCTTGCACTCATACAATGTCTTTACACCAGCAAGATGATGATGGGTGATCCTGCAGTGCCAGAGGGAGAGATCCAGTGGTACAGATGTTGTGGGTGTGCAGCTTTCCTGACTGACTCAGTCATCCCATCTAAAAATGCAGCATTTTTGTCCCTGATGGTGGTGACAAATAGTGGTGCTATGGGAGGTTGAGAGAACATTGTGTGAGAAGAGTCTATATTGACAATAAAGCCAGCATGTTTTCTAAGGTATAGGATGGAGAGAAGATTGTTGTGAAGCTTTGGGACATGCAAGACATGACTGAACTTGATAGCTCTAGACTGCTTCCCCTCAATGACAGGATGGAATACCACAGACCCAACACCAGTGGAGTAGATGATCATATTGTCAGCTTTGGTATGTATTTTGGGGTATATGTATGTGCACAACCAGTGGCAATGAGGGGTCATATGAGCAGTGGTGCCTGAGTCTGCATTCCAATCAAGATCAGAATTGATTGACAATACAACAAGTGGAAAGATGGGTTACTGGAACAAGTGCTTGCATTTCCTATATGTTCAATGACATCAGGAGAGGCTTGGACAGAGTGTGCTGTAGCTGGAGCAGGAGTAGCAGATGGAGATGAGTTAATGATAAGGGAGAGGAAGTCATGTGAGCAGAGTTTGCCTTCTTTCCCTTGCCCCAAGTTGGTAGTCTTGTAGGCATCCCTAGTATTGTAGAGACTTGTACATCTTGATAGTTACATTTCCTATTCTCACCAGATTCTACAAACAGTCCATTATTGGATATGACCAGTCCACTCACTTTTTAACTAGTCTGGTTCATGTTTCCTTGTCCAGTCCCCTAGTCTGAGTCTGGTCTGGTTGTGCTGTTCTGTTTTCACTCCAGTTTTCATTCATTCCTTCTCATATTGTTCCATTTTTCTTATTTGACTCCTTTTGGATGTTTTGTGACTACCATCTGTTATTTTTTACATTCATTTCATAGTTAGAGTCGCTCATTTGTGTCTGACAGTCCTGGGAAATGCCTGGACTATAAAGTCTTGTATCTTTGGGTCAAATATTATCTTTTCACACTTGTAAGCTTTGTCCATACATGCACATATATCTCTGTCATCATCTCCCATCATTATTATCATTGCTCCCTATGTCTTCCACTCTGGACTAACATGTCCAGACTACTATGTCTACTACTGGACTATCAATATCTTCTCTGGACTATCCTCTGGACCTCTTTCTTTTCAATCACATACCTTCTGGCACTTCACTTCTGCTTTGAAGCCACCTTGGGATGAACCTATGCACCCTCACCCCTTACTGCCTGGTTCACATAAAACCTGGTTGGTTGTTCTTCAACTGGAGCCCACCATAAGGGGGTTCTAGAGGTGACCCAGAAATTTTTCCAGTTTGTTTCTTTGTTTTTTGTATCCAAGGTTATACATAAGACAAAGGGTTCTTTACCGATCCACCTAAGTCTTCATCTGTTTCCACTCATTCCTCATGTGTTCTATCCATTTCTGGACATCCCATTGCCAATTTTTACAGTTTGCCCTTGGAACCACTTTACCTGTCCATTTTGAACCTTAGAAGTTTTTCCCAGCATGTCCACACTCATTATCTTACATTCCATTCTACTCTTTCCACATTTGGCTAGTCCACTTCTGAATCTTCCTTCATACACTGCTGCTTTGACACTACTTAGACCAACATATCTTTCCTTTTTTGTACATTCATTCTCACACTTGCCAATCTATACCACCACTTACCCAATATGACTAACTGTCTGTTCCAGATTCCATTTCCAGGAATACTGAATGCACCTAAGTTCAGTGGCACTAGTCCAAAGCTGATCCGATCATTTTTACATAATATAGAGTTATTGGATTCACTTGCCCACTTATCCAATGAAGACCAAGTCCACACCACCATCAGATATATCAATTATGACAAGTTGAAGACTTGGAAATACCTCCCTGAGGCTACCACCATACACCAAGTATGGAAGTTATTTTCCAATGCTGTTATTTCACTCTATCCTGGAATTGACATCACTGATTGCTATAGCCAAAGTGATCTGCAGCATGTCATCTAGGAATTCTGGACTAGACAAATGTGGACTATCAAAGTTCTCAGAGTATTTCACTGTGCTTCCTCAGAGTATCAGCACCCCTCATTGCCACCCAATGTGTTTTGGAACATAATCACAATTCCTTATTCATCTCTGCATTCCCTGGTGATGTCACAAACCTGATCTGTTTCCAGCAAGCTGTGGTCCAACTGGACTTGCACCCCGATAACTGCCCTTCAATGGCAGAGTTTTATTCTGCCATGCATTTTGTACTGATCAATCGATATCTACAATCCCAACACTGAAGTCTGACTGTGTTGCAGCCATCGACATCATTACTGATAATATTTGGACTAACATAGTCATATACCAGAATATCTGTTCCATCTACCAGATGTCAGGGCTACTCATCTCCTATTATGCTTCGACCAGAAGCAAACAAGTAATGCTGGACCGGCAGGTCAAGTTGCATGTTCCTGGATCCTAAAGAGGTATCCCCGATTGGCTACGGCAGTGACACACAAGTTGCTGAGGCTTCCAAGCACCATCTATGATCAAAGGCGCATGCTGAATCTTAGTCGACCCAGAAAGGGAAGACTTCTCAGAAGGGCTGAGATCTGAGGAGATGTGGAGGTCAAACGAAGGAGCTCAGCTGGGCTTCTTGACACTATGTGGTAGATTGCATAGATCAAGGTGAGGTACATGAGAGAAAGAAGCAGGCCTTTTATAGGCCTTACATATCGGAGTCTGTAGCAGACTCAGAATATAAATAGGTCCTGAAGTAAACCGGGAGGGAATGGAACGGAAGTATAGTACTACAGCCCTGTCAGGCAGAAACGGAAGGTGAGATATAAATATGAAATAGGATCGGGACAAACCGGGATCAGGTAAAGTAGGATCACGAGGCAGTGCATAAAGAGAGTACTGCCAAGGGGAGAGAGTCTGTGCAAGGCAATGTAAGTAAAAGGAAAAGAGTCCGGTGTACTGCTTCTAGAAGACTGTGTTCATCACCTTTATGGTGTGGCAGTTCCCCTCAGCGTCGTAATGGTCGAAGCTGAATAGCTCGTCCCACTGGCTTTGAGGTATCTCCATGTCCAGCTGGAAGTCGGCCCACAGGTCCCATGATGAGAATGGAGGAAAAGATAGGGGGTCCTTCCATTCTGTAACACATCATATATTAACAACCATTGGAATTCCATTGCTAACTGTTCACAACAGTGCGCATTTTTGTTTGTGACACATCAGGACACTATGTCCATAACTGTTTGCACACTGTTGAGTATATCCACTCTGGGAAAGTCATCCAAGGTACAACCAGACATCTGTACCTATCAGACCGGTCACTGATCCCTCAGCTGCTGGGATGCTCCTATATATGGATGTCCATTGACCCCATGTCACTGACTGCATCCATAATACCATACATGCAGCCAACACAGGCAGCCGATAGTATCTCTTTCATGACTGTCCTGATCGCTGATTATTTTGTAGACCAAGTGTGGACCATCATTCTGAATTCTACTCAGAGTTTGTTATTAATCCAGGTACCCCTGGCAGAGACTCCAAGATGTGAGTTTCTTTTATCCAAACCCATTCATACTGACATTCTGAAGACACCATCTAACACACAGTATCCATACCACATACCACTGCAAAAGAAATGAAACCATAAAAAACAAAGCCCAGCTGTTTTCTTCCATCTCATGTCTCCTCATGTATCTAACCCATGTATCCACTTTTGCTTCACACATGCTCTGAGACACCACACACATTCCCTATAATAGATCGCTCACACTAAAAACTATCATACAAGACCAAAGATATTCCAGTAGGCATAGACAACAAAAGTAGACTGACGAAACCAAGTTGGGTGGTATCCTGTGCATCATTACCCTTTGGACTCACTTCAGTTATTCATTTCCATTTCATTTTACATATTTCTTTCACTTCACTCAAAGACTGGATAGACCATACATTTGACAGATTACATTGTACAGGAGAAGAGACCAGACTAGCAATGACTATGGCATACTCTACAGCTTGAACCTCTCTAGCTCCCTAACCAGATCATTCACACATGCCAGGACCTTGTCCTGCTTTACCTCCAATGCTTTGAAGTCAGCCCGGATCTGATAGAGTTGGGCATGGATAGCCTTGAGCCAGCAAACCAGCTGGTCTCATCTCTTTCCAGCATTGAAATTCCTGGAAGCCTTCTTTGATGCACCCTTGCCCTTACCCTTAGTCTTGACAGGAGTTCTGTCCTCAACCTTGGAGTCAGAGTCCATATCAATGGGAGATGCAATCCACTTGCTAGATCCAGCCTTGGCTTTAGCCCAGATCAGTCTCCCTGCTGTTCATGCATGAAGTCAGGGATGAAGAATGGTAACCCAATGCCACATACCTTTCATCACATTGAGCATAACTGCCATTGTCACCTCCTTCTGCAGACCATTTCAAGCAGTTGAGTTGCTGCATGTGACCTTGAGGTGATTGCAGCATGCACATGCCATTCCCTTGCCTTTCAAACACTGACTTGTAATGCCGACCCTGATGCACAGCTTGCATGGTGTATAGACCACACCAGTCTTTGAACCCTCTTCCTTCTCCAGGACAGCTTTCTTCTTGGGCACAGCAGTCTCCTCATCTTCATTCTCGCTCTCATCAGTTTGTTGCCACTACACCATATTCAGCATCGCAAAGCCAAGACCAAACTGTTGTGACATACCTCACATGCAAATGATGCAACTGATGCCACAACCAATTCAACTCCAGACAACACCATAGCCTGCTCCAGCTTGGGCACCATGCACCTCTCCATCTCGTCAGTTTTTGTCTCCATCTCTTGTGTTGCCACCAACGGTCCCACTTCATCCTCTTTCTCAATGACTGGAGGTACTTTCCTGCTCTCCATCCACCTGGTGTAGTCCACTTCCACCTTGACAATCTCACTCTGGACAACCTCATCAACTTTAGTGTCCAGGAATAGGGCATTGGCCCCCTCCTTCATGACACTCCATTTGTCCTAATATGACACATCAATTCTCTCAGCTATACATGTTCACATTACACCAGATACTCACCATTGCAATCACAAAGTGTCCTAACCATGTGTTGATCTCCTCCTTGAGTTCATTATTGTTGTCAGGCTGAGCCTTGGCTTGTGCATGTAGATGATCCATGGCCATCCTGTACTTCAGTTGGGCATCCCTTTGAGCTGTTGTAGCTATATCAGTCTTGTGCTGCAAATCTGCAAGCCAGTTGATGAACAGAGTATTGGAAGGCATGGTGGTGATAGCAAAGAGAGAGAGAGAGATGAGAGTTATGTGACCTGATGAAGCCACTTGATGCGTCACACCTACATGTTCAAACTCCATCACATTGTCCAGAATTCCCATGCTGCTCCACTGACTGGGGACAGTTAATATTCAAGTATCCTGCAGGTGTAGAGACTCATATGTCTCTACAGTTACATTCCCTGTTTTCACCAGATTCTACAGGCAGTCCATTGTTGGATATGACCAGTCCAGTCACCTTGTAGCTAGTTGAGTTCATGTTTCCTTGTCCAGTCCCTAGTCCAAGTCTAGTCTGGTCGGTTTGTTCCATTTTTGCTCCAGTCTTCATTTATTCCTTCTCATATTGTTCCATTTGACTTATTTGACTTCTTTTGGATGTTTTGTGACTACTGTCTGTCATTCCTTACATTTATTTCATATTAGAGTTTGCTCATCTGTGTCTAACAGTTCTGGGAAATGCCTGGACTATAAAGTCTTGTACCTTTGGATCAAATATCATCTTTTCACACTCATAAGCTTATCCATGCATGCACATATGTCTCCATCATTGTCTCCCATCATCATCATTGTCACTCCCTACATCTCCCACTCTGGACTAATGTGTCTGGACTACCATGTCTACTACTGGACTATCGATATCCACTCCAGACTATCTTCTGGACCTCTTTCTTTTGGACCACACACCTTCTGGCACTTCATCTCTGCTTTAAACCCACCTTGGGATGAACCCATTACATCCTCATTCCTTACAGCCTGGTTCACATAAAACTAGGTTTGTTGTTCTTCAGTGTACTGCAAAGCAAAACACTTGCACTGGCAGTGGTCAGACTTCTTACAGAAGGAGCAAGGTAAGGTGGGATTACAAGTGTACATTCCAGGAGTCACAAGGAGGACTGAGTTCCCAGAGGTAGCATCAGCACAGGGACAATAATGAATTTCTTTGGTCTCAAATATAGCCTTTATCTTGTCCTTGTTGAAATCAGTGAAAAGGGCAAGGGATGAGGTAAAATGAGTGTAGTCAAATCCATGGGCTCAAATTATTGCCATGCGAGTGAGTTCATTGTCAAGGCTCTTCATATTGAAGGTAGGAGTGTAAAGTTCCTTGATCTTCAACATGCCCTGCTCAACACAAGCAATGAGAGCAGTAAGACTCATTAGGATGCTTCCTGATGCTAAAGAACTCATTGTAGGTAACGAAGCATGTTCCAGCCTTCTGCTGAACATAGAGAGTCCTGAGAGCATTCAAAGCAGCAGTTGGATTGTCCTGGTGCTCCCTGATGTGGATCCTCTGATTAGGTGAGATGTTGAGCATAATTTCACCTGGAGGTTTGTCCTGTTTGATGTCTCAAACATCTTGATTGGTTCCAGCGGAGGTAGGGCAAGTATCCTTTCCATCCATGAGTCTCCAGAGGCCTTTGGAGTAAAGCAAGGCCTTCATCTCCTTGCTTCAGGTGGTATAGTTGGTACTAATGAGGGGTGAGATGTGATAAGAATGGTGTTGCTCTGAAGTCATGATGAAAAGCAGTAATTGGAGTGATGGAGTGATGGGGTAAAGATTGTGTAGTATGTATCTGAGGACAGGGAATTGAATGATAAGGTTGATATGATGTTGATGTGAGGTTATCTTGAGTGATCAGAGCTTAGAGCACAGGGCTCATAACCTAATAGGAGCTGGGATTTTTAGGAGCACTGAATAGGGGACCTGAGGGGGGGGCACTGGAGTCCACTGTGAGTATCTGAAGAGATAGAACAGTGGACTCAGAGGCCTAAGTCAAGTGGCTGTAAATACTGGTAAAAAAATAGCAGCCATAATTAGCCACAATGGCAAAAGAATATGTAAAGCAGCCACAAAGGCCTAAAATAATGGGAAAAACTAGGATATAGGTAAACTAACCATGGGAAAATGAATGGTAATGGTTAGGAAAGGCACAGAGTGTGGAATCAACAACAATTACATAAAGATGCCATTATTTTCCATGTCTGAGGTTGTGACACAGCCCTGCCAGCAAGTAATCCATGTCTCAGAGGTGCATCACCATGAGTTGGGTGAGGTAGCCCATGCCTGGCAAACATCTCAATCAGATTGGATTCTCACTCACTCTTGTTCTAGAGGACATGCTGTGGAAATGTAGCAAGACAGTGCTTGCCAAACCAGTTGTATGAGGCACCTGGAAAGACATACATAGTATGAGAGACTGAGCTGTTTGATGCTCCTCAGATATTGCAAGTGTTTTCTATCAGTGCCTGCATTAGGCTCTATAAGATATGAGAATATGGGTATCATACACACATCGATGAAGCATATCCATGACAAAAATGATACTGGAAAGATAATGGTATAAGTGAGAATCCTGCCTGCAAATTTGACTGTGACTTGCTGTAGTCATGCATGCTGTCTTTGAATTGACACATCTGCAACAGCCTGCTCGAAATTGAGTCTGTTTGTGCCACTGACATGCCCATCATGCTTTCCATATATGCTGTCTGCCTTGGATGCTCCAACCCATTTTCATTCCAGTCATGTGAGCCTGCAATGGGCCAGTGAAGATTATGCAAAAGCTGACTAAAGCATTCAATGTCTCACTGTACAGGTACAGGGAGCCCTCCATTGACAATCATAACTACTATATTCCAATGTGGTAAATGAGTAACTGTGATCCAGCCCTGATGAGGGAGCTGTCCACTTCAGAACCCTTAATGCCACAAGGATAGTTACTGTTATGCTTGGCCTGGGTAGGGACAAGCAAGCCTCTGTGGTCTTGAGTTCGAGGGTTCTATACAAAGAGAGTCTACTGGGGATAGTACAACTCATCTATGGACTTCCCATGGGTGGTACTCACGAAGAGACCAGTGACCAAGGAAGGGACTAGGGTCAAGGGTACTGACTGATGAAGCATAGATAGCTTCGAAGGAAATGAGGGACTTTAGACTGCTGGGTGTTAATGGCCTTAGGCGGGAACTGAGGAGTGACACAGAGATTGGATTCCAGGTACTAGGTGGAAGTACAGAGGAACTCTAGCATAAGGATCTCTTGTGCTACAACTCGGATATAAGTATTGTAGGGTTTGCATGAGGGCAGGTCTAGAGATGCTGCTTTAGGGATACATGAGTCAAAGGGAGTCAGGACGAGTCATGAAGGAAATGGTGACTAAGCAGAGTGACAACCAGGCGGAAGTGGAACCGGTTGGCATATGAAGAGAAAGGTCACCATAGACAAAGTAAAAAGATGGTCTGAGAGCGTACGATCATAAAATTACCCCCCTGCTATTCCCGAAACTCCATAGAGGGTTCCTCACAACACAGGTAAGTGTCCATGCAGTCTGGGGAGCCAGACATGTTGGTGTAGGCCTCGTTGGGGGTGGGGTCGTCGATGTCAAGATTGCTGTCGGAAAGGGTGGCAGCAGACAGTGGGGATGGGAAGTGGTAGACATACTCCTCAATGAGGGTAGACTCATCAGCCAAGGTGGTCTCATCGTCAGTGGTGTGAGGTGGGTAGGGCTCATTGGATAGATGGTCCAAGAGGGATAGATCAGCGCGATCTAAGGAGCTAGTAGGGGGTCCATGGTGGGAATGACAAGGCGATCCAGAGGATCGAGTGTAATGCAAGGCAGAGGACGACGAGAATGAGGGAATAGCAGGACATGGGGTATGATGACAAGCGAAGGAGAAGTTGCGGTTAGGGCAAGCCCCATACTAGAGGTGACCTGGGGCACATTGCTTGCAACTGGGACAGTGGTAGTCAGGGCAATCAACTTTCCAGTGGTCAAGGCGATGGCAGTGGAAGCATGCCCGGTTGTAGCTGGGGTCACCAGGGAGGAGGACCAGGATGGAGGGGTGGTGCACCAGATGCTTGGCACACTGCACAGCAGCGAGTTCTTCTGGGGTAAGCGTCTCAGAGGATGTGGACGTGGGGGAGACAGGAGGAGTCAGTACATGGGATGGAGGGGGAATAGGGTGGCAGTGGATGGCAGGGATGGGTAGAGGTCTTTGCTGCATGCTGGTGGTCTGTTTAAGGTACTGGTCCAAATTGTCGAAGAAGTCGAGCATGCCAAGTTGTGGACATAACAGAAGAGAAACGTGGCATGGGCATCTGGGTTGGGATGGGAGGCGAGGGGAAGGAGATTCAAAGCCTGTAGGTATGCTAAATATAAAGTTTGGAAGGGGGAGTCCATATCATAATGGGCAGAGAAGGTGGAGGTCAAGTGAGAATCTAGGGAGTAGGCATTGAGGTGATGAGCGTCAGCCTTGGACATGGGGTTGCACTTGCGTTTGTCAGCAAACTTGGGGATGGTGATAGACATGATGGAGGGAGGGGCTCCGGCGGGTGGGAGGGACAACTCAGGAATGTCCTCATGAGCATGAGGGGTGACAGTGGGGTCCCATCCTGGGGATACATGAGTGCTAGAGATGACAAGGGGGGAGTACAGGGTTTGGGAGACAGGGGAGAGGGTGACCGAGGGTTCGGTGAGGGATGAGGCAATGAGGGAATATGATGAGGAAGACTGAGAGGGGGATGTGGCTAGGACGATGAAGGTTTCTTGGAGGTGGAGTTTGTCAATGGTTGGGGTGGGAGTCATGACTTTATGGGTTTACGTGGTGGTTTAGATGAGGGGGTTGGAGGGGAAAAGATGGAAGGATGGAGTCTCTTATAGTCCTCCAGAGCAGACTTTGCATGAGTCAGTTCCCTTTTGGGAGTCCAGGTGTTTTCTTTGGCAGAGTATTCTTTTCACCAGACTAGATAGTGGCATTCCGACAGGGGGCCACGGTGGCATAGGATCTTTTCAATCTCATATTCTTCTTCTCCGCCGATAAGGTCAGGGGGTGGGGCAGGGAAGTTCTTCCCGTGGATGTTGTTCTCATGATAGGGCGTACAAAGTGAGGCATGGAAGACTGGGTGTATTTTCCAGGTCTTTGGTAAGCAGAGTTGGTAGGTGATGGGAGATAGCACCTTAACAATGGTAAAAGATCCCTCGCGCTTGGGTGCAAACTTTGGAGAGGTCATGTTCTGCTTTAGATTCTGAGCTTCCAACCAAACCTTATTGTCTTTGATAAAAGGGAAGAAGTTCTTTCGGTTGCAGGAAGCCATGACTTGGCAGGTGTTACAATTTTCTCCCTTTTTACCTGATGCTCCTATTCTCCACAGACCTTACCCTTGCTAGTCCTTCTTAGATCACCGCTACTTGTGATCACGCAGATCCTATGCTCTCCCATAGCCTACTGGTAGCCTCTCTCTCTTTACCCCTAGGACTATTACCGCTTATCCCCTCACCTCCTAGTCTTATGACTATGTTGTCTACGTACTTCTATTCCTGATTACTTAGTCTACTAAGTCTTCATCTACCTCTCACTCTCTCCACTTTGCCTTAGCCTAGTTAGTAGTACTTACCATGTACTAGCATAACTGTCCATGCGCAATACAAGTGTACTATCTGGTCTCACCCTTGAAAGTCCTCGCTTTATCCTTCTGAGTAAACCCTTAGGAATTCTTTCTCAGTTGTTGGTCTCTTCGTGAGTATCACCTGAGGAGACTTCTCTCTTGACCATCAGACTTTGTGTATGGTTAGTGTAACAGCGGGTGAGATCATGTGAGGCAAGGGCTTCATCTCAGACTTTAGTCAAAGCTGAGAGACAGTCATTGATCATGGGGAGTGTGGATGAGGGGAGGACAGAGGATAATGACTAGGGTTCAAATTCCATCATTAGGAAGAACAGGGACTTTCCAGTGACCGAATGAGGACGGTGTTTATGGGCAAATTCCATGTGAGGAATCATATCAGACCACGAGGTGGGGTTGGCGCCACAGAAGATGCAGAGATAGGTTTCAACCTCTTGGTTGACTCGTTCTGTTTCTTCATCAGTCTGTGGGTGGTAGGCAGTGGATAAGGCCAGGGTGTAGCCAAGGAGGCGGCCAAGTTCCTTGGCAAAGGAGGAGGCAAAGTTAGGGCCTCAGTCCAAGATGATCTTCTCATAGAGACTGAACCGGGTATAGACTTTGAGGAAAAAGAGGGTGGCAATGCCTTCTGCTGTGATAGTTTTCTTAGTGGGACAGAGAATTACTCCCTTCATAAGCCCATGGTCAACCACGACCAACAAAGAATCAAAGCCAAAGAAGGCAGGGAGGTCAGTGATAAGGCCACAGGAGACTTGCTGGAATGGACAGGAGCAGGAGGAGGGGATGGGAGTCAGAGGGGGGGCAGTGGGGTGTGTGTTTGCCTTGTTCTGCTGGCAAACAGCGCAATCCTCAACATACTGTCGGACGAAATGGGCGAGGCCGGGCCATCAATACTCGGCAGTGATGAGTTGACAGGTTTTAAGAAAGCCAGGGTGGCCAGCAGACGTGTGGTCATGACACCATTCGAGGATAGAGCGGCAGAGGGTGAGGTTGGGAGGAACATAGACATGGCCCTTATACGTAAGGATACCATCAAGGAGTTGCCAGTTGCTCAGATGGGAGTGGAAGGCGGGCGGGATATCACCATCGAGGGCCTGGAGGGTGGTCAGGAAGAGGGGGTCTTCCTTAGATGTGGAGCTAATATGGTTCTTGAGGGAGGTATCAAGCAACCGAACAAATAAGGAATCGGGAAGGAGGGTCTGGGTGGTGTTGTCCGGGGTAGCAGGTGAATGATGATCTGGACGGTGAGAGAGGGCATCTGGTCCAGAGAGGAGGGAGCCAGGGATGTGGGACATGGTCAGATCAAAATCTGCGAGGTCAAGGAGCCAGCGGGCTTCCCAGCAGTTCAAGGTCTGGGCTTTACAGAAGTAAAGTAGGTTCTTATGGTCGGTGAAGACCTAAACTGGAAACAAGGAATCTTGGAGGAGTGTCTCCAAGTCTTAAGGGCACAAATTACAGCGAGGAGTTGGTGGTCATGGATATCATAGTTTTGCTCAGCGGGAGCGAAGGAGCAGGGGGAGTAAGAGCAAGGACATCATTGTCCATTGCAATCGGTTTGAAGGAGGATAGCACCAGATGTGAATTGGGAGGCATCGGTAGCAATGGTGAAGAGTTGCGACTGGTCGGGGAGTTGGAGGACAGGCTCCGAGGTGAATATCTCCTTGAGGGTGGAGAATGCGAGTTCGCAAGCGACTGACCAGGACCAAGGGTTGGACTTCTTGGTGAGGTTGATAAGAGGGCAGGCAATGGTGGAGTAGTTGGATATGAACTGTCGGTAGAAGTTGGCAAATCCAAGGAATGAGTGAACGTCCTTAACAGACGTCAGAGTGGGCCAAGAGGCAATGCCGTCGAGCTTGACAGGGTCCATAGCAATCTTGCCAGGACAGACAATCATGCTGAGGTAGTCTACTTTCTCTATGTCGAAAGTACACTTTTCGAGGCGGAGGTGGAGGTCTAGTTCTTCCATACGTTGGAGAATGCAGTGGGTTCATTCAGTGTGGAGTTCGGGGTCGGAGGAGAAGATGAGGAGGTCATCCATGTAGATGACAAGCCAGCCTTTGGCAATCATATCCTGAAAGGAGTCATTCATGAACCTCTGAAAGGTAGCGAGGGAGTTGGAGAGACTGAAGAACATGACTGTGGGTTCATAAAGGCCTTTATGGGTGATGAAGGCAGCCTTCCACTGGTCACCATCCTTGATATGGACATTGTTGTAATCCCAGCAGACATCAAACTTGGTGAATCATTTGGCGCCTTAGAGTTTGTCAATGAGGTCAGGAATCAAGGGTAGGGGGTAGGCGTCTTTGATGGTCTCAGCATTGAGTCACCAATAATCCTGGCAGGGGTAGAGTTTGCCGTCCTTCTTCTTAATGAAGAAGAAGGGGGAGGCCTGTGGGGAATTGGAAAGGCGGATTTTCCCCAAGGAGAGGTTCTTGTTGAGGAAGTCTTCGGTAGCCTTCCGTTCATTGGGAGACAAGGGGTAGAGTTTTCCTACCTTTGGTTGAAACAAAGGGGAAAGGTTGATCTCATGGTCATAGGGTCAGGATGGGGGTAGATGTTTGCACGCTTCATCTGAGAAGAAGTTAGCAAACTCGAGGTATTCTGTGGGTAAGACCTTTTTGGGTTTGACCTTCTCTGCCACGGCGGCTAGTTCTGTAGTGGTGGTAAGCTCAGCTATGGTGGTGGCAGGGATAAACCAAGATCTGCATTGGATGATGTGATTGATGATTTGGTTGTCATTGGCACAGACAAAGTAATCTTCTTTGGTTTCAATGCCAAGGTATTTGAAGAGGCAGGCATCATCAATGGCGTTAACGTTGACATGCTTGGGGAGTTTCCAAGAGTCTGGGAATGTCTTGAAGTGGGTATCATGTCAGGTGGTGTCCATGGTGTGCTGCATGTAGAGTTCTTTTGACTGGTCAAGGGATTTGGAGATGGAGAGGGTTTGGCAGTTCCAATTGATGGTGGGATTGGAGGTGCGGAGCCAGGGGAGTCCAAGGATAACGTTCTCATTTCCGCAGGTCATAATGTGGAACTTTACCTGTTGAGCGATCCCTTCGATCAAGATCAAGAGGGAACAGGTGAAGCAGATGGCACCAGTCTTGTTTGTTGTTTGTTAACTGGTCCACATTTCTGACTGGGATCGGGACAGGTAGGTGTTCAGTGGGAAGTTTGTGCTTTCGGATGAAAGCCCAATCTATGCAAGAGATATCTGTGCCACTATTGATGAGTGTGCAGGTGTCGACGGTTTTCATGGTGTGCGAGGGAACAATGAGTTGTATGGGAATCTTCATAGATTTCACAGAGAGGGATACAACTATAGGTGCACATGTTACAAGGGAAGGAGAGGACCACGTCGACAAGGGTCTCCTGTTTAAAAATCCGGTTCTATGGTGGAGAAGGAGACTCTTTTTACAGAATCTTCTTCATCATCATTGTCATCTTCACAAGCTACAAGCTTGGGGAGGTCAGTGGGGATCTTTTGAACCTTCTTAGAAGGGGTGGTGTAGTCCAGACAGTCCTTGGCTGAATGGCCCTTCTTCTGGCAATGGAAACACTTTCCTTCTTTGAAGCATTCCTCTTGTTCTTTCAGGGTAAGCTTCACAAGTTTGACTGTGTCAATGTCCATGGTGTTGGGGTCCTTTTCCTTTGGAGAGGAGGAGTTGGGAGGGGAGTAGGGGTAGTAGGAGGTGGGTTTCTTGTAACGCTTGGCAATCTCTGCCATGCACTTGGTCTGAGTATTGAAGGTCTGGGCTTTCTTATACCAGTCTTTGACTGTGGTGGGGATGGTGTCCATGCTGTAGATCTTTTCTATGAGGGATGGCAGTAAGCCCAAGGAGTAGTAGTTAATGAGAACATTGTCATCTCCAATCTTGGAGATGGTGATACGGTTCCTGAAGTCGGTGGTGTGCATGGTGAGGAAGGGAGAGAAGACGCCGTCCTTCTTCTCAACCATTCGCTTGGTAGTGAGCCAGTTGATGGCAGACCCGATGGTGTCAGCCTGCTTGAATGTCTTGTCGAACTCAGCGACAAAGTCGACCCAAGTTCCCATAGTGAAAGTCCCAGTGGTGAACTTAGATTCTCTAAAGGTGTCGGCCCAGGTGAGGGCAGGTCCCTCCTTCATGAAAGACAGGGCGTAGGCGATGCGCTTAGCATCGGAGTCGTATACCTTATCATTAATGGCAAGGTAGAGGGCAATGTTGTGAAGCCATGGTTGGGCCTTAGAGGCGGACCCATTGAAGTCATTGGGGGTGCTGAGACGGAGTTCAGTGGGTTTCTGTGTGGTTGTCATGGGTGGTCTAGGGAACAGTGGGAGTGGTGGTGGGTTCGGGGGTCACGGGGGTTGTACTGGATTCAAGGGTGGGAATGGGAAAGGATTATTTCGAGGTACTGGGGTTGGGGATAGGGGAGTAGGAACTCTCCGGAGAGTTGCTGCAGCAGAGAGGTTGTGGGAGAGCTCTTGTGCTAAGGTTTGGGTGGATTCAGCTTTGGCCGGGGAGGGTAGAAGCTCATTTGGGTTTGAGGATAACTCGGTCTCTTCAGTGGAAGAGAGTTCTGAGAGTTCGGCGGGAGGGTTTCTCCATGCGGAGGTTGAGGGTGGTAGCTGAGGGTGAGTGCTCCTCCTTGGATTCAGAGGTGGTCAAGAAATGGTGACTATGCAATGGTAGCACAATTTAGTTATGCTAGAGTTTTGTTATGCTTGGCCTGGGTAGGGACGAGTGAGCCTCTGTGGTCTCAAGTTCGAGGGTTCTATACAAAGAGAGTCTACCGGGGACAGTACAACTCATCTACGGACTTCCCATGGGTGGTACTCACGAAGAAACCAGCGACCAAGGAATGGACTAGGGTCAAGGGTACTGACTGACAAAGCGTAGATAGCTTCGAAGGGAATGAGGGGCTTTAGAGCACTGGGCGTTGATGGCCTTAGGCAGGAACTGAGGAGTGACACAGAGATTGGATTCCAGGTACTAGGTGGAAGTACAGAGGAACTCTAGCATAAGGATCTCTAATGCTACAACTCGGATATAAGTATTGTAGGGTTTGCATGAGGGCAGGTCTAGAGATGCTGCTTTAGGGATACATGAGTCAAAGGGAGTCAGGACGAGTCATGAAGGAAATGGTGACTAAGCAGAGTGACAACTGGGCAGAAGCAAAGAGCAGAAGTGGAACCAGTTGGCACATGAAGAGAAAGATCACCATAGACAAAGTAAAAAGATGGTCCAAGAGCATATGATCATAATAGTTACTATCACAAAAATCCCCAAGCTCATCTTGGTGTCATCATAGCATGCATTGTCTGTCACATCACCTATCAGTGGATATTTCCATATGTTAATACATTCCTTTCTCATCTTGGGATGGCCAAACCAGAATACATTGGGTTTTATAGTAGGTTGCTCATACATATGGGCTATTTGGATACAAGAATAGTGCTGCAGATGCCCTTCCACTGCTTGGTATATGGGTGAATTGTAGGAGAGCACCTGCTTGGTCCTGCAAGTTTTTTTGGTGTGTTAATAGGTGAGAATTTCAGGCTGGCAGATGATCATCAAGCCATTTCCTGTGATCAGATGTGAACTGAAATAGCTGCTGAGCAGCTACAACAAAGGACAAGGTTAGCTCTAGGCTTATTATGCCCAGGAGAACTGAATAGTACTCTATACCAGATCAGTACCACTGCACATCCTGTTACATACCACCTCCCTGTGACTTTTGCACCAGAATTTCACCTTCAGTTCAAACTGTGCAAAGTGAATATGAGAGTTCACAGCTAAAACTGCCTTGTGTTAAGATTAGCATCTCATCATGTCATTATTAAATCCCTTCCAGTGAATATCTTGTATTTCTTCCATTTCTCAAATGGTTTGATTTCATATTCCATGCCTGCATGCATGTTAAGACCAGTTCTTCTCTGAGTTCAACTCTGGAACTCCAGAGTTTGAGGTGAGTGAGACTTGGCTTCAACTTATATGTTGTACCTTGTGAGAGTCCAGTCCCAAATTTTGGGACAGAGATGGATGATAGACAATGATTGGAGACAGAAGGGTCAACAAGGTCTCTGGTCAGGAGTTCAGAAATTGGGCTATCAAGGCTCAGAGAGTGGGAATCAGGAGAAGTATCAAAGTTGATTTTAAACTGGGGTTTACAAATACATGATGAGACTACATATACAGAGGACAGAGGGGTGTGCTATCAGCAATGACTATGATAGGGACTTAGGAATTGGAAATCACCAAGTCAGATATGTAGGTAGGTTACTGAAATTGAACTATATATAAGTAAAAGACCAGGCAAGGCTTATGGAGTGCTGCAGGGTGGCAGGACCTTGCAAGGTCAATAAGGGAATATTTATTTAAGATTATCCAACAGAAAATAACCATAGGGGAATAAACAGAGGGGATTAATCATGGGAACAGAGAAAGAAGAAAGATATGATTGAAGGTACAAGTCTGGGAGTCCAGAGTTACAAAGTGAGCAAGAATGATCTGGAGTTTGTACATACAAGCCTGGAATTGAATGGAAGGCTTTAGAGTTGAACTTTGTGATTCATGGATGTGATAGTATATTAGATTGGTCAGGCTTGTGGTGCCTTATGTAACCATTTTGAAGACAAGACCAGATCAGACTTCCTTGGATAAACTCTGGAACTTCAGAGTTTGATTTCAACAAGTCAAGTGGAGCACTATGCCCTTGCCAAGGTCTGAGTCCTGGATTTCAGAGGAAAGGAATGTTGGAGTTGAAAACAGAAGGTTCCCAAAGGACAGAGGATAATCTGAGTCAATATTCAGACTAAAGAAATATATATGATTCAGAGAGACTTTATATACAAAGTACGAAGGAGATTACTAACAGATCAGTAATTGTTAGTAAGTCAAAATAGAGTCCATTGGTAAGAAACAGAGTCAGGTGCAAACAGGCCAGCTCTGAGCTATATTCAGGAGTTCAGGAGCCAGAGCTGTGCTCCTAAGCAAAAATAGGATCAAAGGGGATGGAAAGACAGAACTAGTACAAAAGGAGACACTAAATATCATAAGTAAAATGGAGTAAAGTCTGGAAGTCTGGGATGACAGTCCAGAGGATTGGAGGATTGGATTGAGTTCAGAGTGAGTCACAGGTGAACCAGAAGGTTTGAAGCATGGTATATGACAGATAATTGAACCATAAGAGATAAAACTGCAAGATATATATTTATGTGAGAGTAAGATGGGATGCCATCCATGGCATGGAGTTCCAAGTAGAATATCAACTGTAGGATACTGTCATGGACTACCAAACTATATTGTGCTCAAGAAGGAACTGGAAGTATAAAAGTACTCTGATGGGAGAATGTCAATGGGTGTCAAGCAAATCAGAGCCATTGAAAATAGAAAGAAATCATGTGTGCATTTCCCTGTCAATATCAATTGAGATGAGATGGTTTCCCCTCTCCACTGTCACAGCATCCAGTCCAGGTAATGGTTGTCCTCAAGAGAGACAATGCTAGCCAAAGTGAATAATATTCCTAAGGAAATATTCAGAAGACTGGCCACTTACATAGGATATGATCTGTGTATGGCATCAATGATGGTGAACCATGGTGACTGCAACATGTGGTTTGGAGAGTAAGAGAAGGACTGGCATCAGTATAAAAGAGGACTCTGAAGGGAGGTCTGGATTATATTTCAGGGTCAGAGTTGCACAGATTCATCCTATACAGAGGATCATGCTGATGTGCATGCTGACCCACACAAGGCATCACTGAGCCCATCATCCTAGATAATTTTTGAGCTAGAAATCAAGACCAAAATGAATATCTCACAGGTTTTAGGGGAGAAATGCATGGAAAAGCAGCATGATTGTCTGAGCTCAAAATATTATGGGTTCAACTGGGGAGTACTCACACAGTGGTCACAATGTGACCCATACAGCTTATATTCGCCAGGTTGAGAAGATACATACATAGCTGTGTGGATTGGAAGATGATTGATAATAGTAATCTTACAGTTGCTGCTGAAATCTTTGGACATCACAGTATAGGGTCAACAACTGTGGATCCATTCCACTTATGCAAATATAACCAAATTTGCCAATCTGGTTTGCTGGCACTACCAATCAGGACAGATCTGCCCACATCCATCTTATTTTCAATCCATTCCAATCTTCTTCAAGATTAGATCATTGCTGTTACATTCTTCCACCTGCCAGATAAGCTATATTGTGGGTTATAGATCCTACTGTTGGGGCTTCAAGCTTTGCATAGTGTATTGCTCATTTCTAGTTCCTGGATCGCAGCTTGCTTCATCCAACAGTTTGGGCACAGTCTTGGGCTGGAAAAACCTTCAGTTTTTTGCCCACCTATTATATCTATGGCACATTGTCCATACATTTGCACTCATATCAACCTCTTCCCTTACTTGGAAAATGAGGCTCGACACACATAGATGGATGGCCATGATCACAGGGATATACCTTATGTACTTGGTGTTGTATGCCAGTACTTTAAGTTAGTCTAACTGTGTGAACATAGGTAGAATGAACAGACAAATTGTTTGATTAGCAACCTAAAAGCAATTGAGGACAGGAAAAGCATGAAATGTTGCCTAAGTGGTGGATATGGCATGTTGTCTTCCACAGCATCAACAAATGCAGCCAATGTCATCCATAATCCCTTCACTTTTTTCCTCAGTGCAGGATGGGTGGGGTTGGCTGATTGAAGGTATCCAGATCATGTCCAATTAAACAATTCACCTTCTCAATCATAGATCTACTAACTGTGGTCACTTGACAGCATGCTGCTGAAGAATGGTAAACCTGACTCAGAGAACTATCTGTATATAGTCCTGAGCCTACAAGATGGTGAGAAGGGATGTGAGTGTTATTCAAAGGAGTTCTACTATGAAGAGAGAAAGGGAGATGTACTCAAAAAATGGTGCCCAATGAAGGGAAACAAATCTGAAGCAATTCTGAACTGAGGAAAATAAGTCTGAGATTTCTGGACTATCAGAGATGAATGAAACAGATAGGAACAATGATAATGATGATGGATGAGATGGACAGTGATAATGATGGTGGTGAGCAGCCAATGGTAGGAAGCTATATTTTCCATGGAAATACAAGGTACTTATACTTCCAGATAAGTCCAGATCACTAGGAATAATATGTAATGAAAGGAATAAAGATCAGGGTATGTAAGAATGGTGATAATACATCAGAGGACAAAAGGATGTCTGAAATAGTATAAATGAATGTGTATAGTATTGTAATAATAAGTCTGAAGGAAAAAAAACAAGTCCAGATGACTTTGAACTTACCTTGGACTTGAACTTCCAACTAGGACTTATCAGTTTTGCTTGGACTATACAGGTTCAGTGACAGAGTGATCTTCAGGCTCAGACAAATAATGGTAGGAGTGGTGGAAATGACATATATTACTATAGAGACCTACAGATCCATATTCCACAATGACTTGAGACAACCTGGCTGCCTTCCTTTTCTAGCCAATGATCAGACATTGTTATAAGATTACAGAGTGTGAACCTACCAGCCATAGTAGGGGATAGATAGACTTGTTGTATAGTTGGTAGGCAGCAAGGGGTGTGATATTTGACAGTTTCTGTAATGCTATACTATCCCACCCTGCTTTTGCCAGGGAGTGGTCATTGGTATATTGTTTTATCACAATACAGAGGTCCTTGATGGAGGGGAAAGCACTGCCAGTTCAGGCAGTGGTTTGCCCTGGAGCAGAGGATGATGTCCTACTGCAAATTTGGAATTCTAAGGTTGCATTTGTACTCATAGCAAATATACTGTGTGGGCTGGTTCCAATGACTAATAATGCAGTTTTGAGTTTGGGGGGTAAAATAATAATTTAGACAAGGGCTAAAAAGGTTTTCAGCCATAATACCCACAGAAGTCTAGTTAGCACTTGCCTGGCTTTTATATCAATCCTTGAGCTAGTGTTATGCTAAGGATACACAAAAATCTAGGACTTGAGAGAGGAGTCTCTTCAGGTAATACTCACGAAGAGACCAACAACTGAAAGAGAGTTCCTAAGGTTTTACTTGAAGGGGTGAAGTGGAGGCTTCCTGGGATGAGACTAGATAGTATGCTTGTATTACACAGATCAAGAATTGGGATTTACATGCCATGGGAATGAGGTATTTATACAAGAGGCAGCATGAGATATTAGAAGGAAAGAGAACTACATGGAATATGATAGAACAATGGGGGACATCATCATTGTGATAGAAGCAATGATAGGAGATAGATGGTCTGAAAATAAAAAAATAGGAAGATAAGAAGATAAGGGTCGCTCAACTAGGAAAAGAGCTGCATAACAAAGAAAGCAGTCGAACTGGCAATCAGAAGAGTGCTATAATTAGCAGAAGAGATGGTTCATCTCCAAGTCCATATCTGAGTGAAGAAAGAGAGAAGAAGGATATAAGGATGTAGAAGAAAAACTGTAACATTACCCCCATTGTACAAGTGAACCCCAGGTTCAATCAGTAAGCCCCTGTTGTGCCATGGAAGAGTGGGAGGGGATCTGATATCCTCCATGAATCGCCATCTGCTGAGATGGGGACAGGCAAGAATTGGACAGTTATCAATGATGTACCCAAACTCCATGGTTGCAATGGGGGCAGTATTGATTAATGTGTCCCCAGTTATGGCAATAATCACATTGGTGAGTAAGACAGGTGTGAGATGGGTGACCTGGTACAGCAACCTGGCAGTGTGGACAGACATATTTGGCACAGTTCTCACAATAGTGACCGAGGCAGTGGCAATGAAAGCAGATGGTGTTAGGAGTTGCAGGAGGGATGATAGGGAGATGAATGCAGCATGGTAAAACTGGATGAGAAAAGGACATTACTCAAGTTCAGTCAGGTAAGGTTATTTCCTGAGCGGTATCTGGAGGTACAGGGATCAGGCTGGGGTGCTGATGAATCCATGAGTCTCCATCAGAGTAGTTGTTATCATCATCAGAGTTGACTGTTGTGGGAGTATTTGTGAGGGAGGGGGAAGAGATCCTGGTGGTGAGGGCAGGGGAAGGAACCAGAATGGGTCATTTCATAAGGAATTGTACACATAAAAGGTAAGCATCATGCTCTCTTGTGGAAGGGAAAGATAGATTCAATAAAAGGTAGGGTAGATGTGTTAAGACCATGTGGACCAGACGAGACCGGGTTGGACTTCTCCAGGGGAAACTCCAGAACTCCGGAGTTGGTCAGATGGAATGGGACTTTCGGCTTCAGCGACTCGGAGCAGAGTGCTGCACCCTCATCAAGGTCTAAGTCCCGGATTTCGGAGGAAGATGATTTCGGAGTTGGGACGAAGGATTCCTGGAGGACAAGAGGGTGTATCTAATTCGATATTCAGACTAAAGAACTATACATGATTTTGGAGGTCTTTATATACGAAGTCCAAGGGAGTATTAGTAATCGGATCAGTAATATGAAATGGAGATTGGTAAGTAAACAGAGTCGGGTACAAATGGGCCAGAGCTGTGTTCGGAGATGTGAAAGCCGGAGCTGTGCGAGCACAGGATCGGAGACGGATAAGTAGCGGAACTAGTACATAAGGAGATAGAGTGTCATAACTAAAATGGAGAGGAACATACAGTGAAATACAAAGTACAAGTCCGAGGGCTCGGAGTTGCGTCCTGAGCGAGATTGCACTGGAGTTGTCGAGGAGTTGTTCAGAGGCGATTGGAGTGGGTACGGGATATGACAAGATGTCACAAGGAAGGAGATTTTCTATGTACATAAGTTCCAAAACTATGGGCAAAGAGGATGTTAAGTATGTGACAAGGAAGTTCATTAATAGAGAAATGAAGAGGAGGGGAGTGAGGTTCAGTGTTGAGGAGATGCTGGATGTGAATAACATCATGGAAAAGTCAGATGAGATCTTGGGAAATGGTATTTCCCTCAAAGAGAGGGTCTTCTTCAATGGAGCATAAAAGATGGGGGGATTTGAGTATGGCAGAGAAGAGGAGGTGCATTCCATGTTTAGGTAGATAGCAAGGATAGACTCTTTGTTTCCTAAGGGGGAAAGAGGGGATTGACAGGAAAGAGAAGGCAATGGAGGATGACAGAAAGGACATGATGTTCAAGGGGAAATATTGTGGTAGTGCTTCTTGGAGATACTCATGGAGAGACCATCAACAGAAAGCGCTACCCTTTTCAGAGGGAGTATTGTCATTATAAGAGGATAGGATAAAGGTGGAGTGATAGAGATTGGATTCAGGTTCCCATGTATTCTTGGAGGAAGGGTAACCTTTCCAGGCAGTCAGGTACAATCTTTGACTGCTGGTACCTTTGTGGGAGATAATGGTTTCAACTTCATACTCTTCTTTGTTATCTATGACGTCAGGTGGAGGAAGAGAGAAGGTGGGTCCATATGGTTCTAACACCTGAGGCACAGCCAAAAATGTTCACCCAGCAAATCAGATACTTATCCCTTAACTTATTGCACCTGAGTTAATGATTTTGTTCACCTGACAAATTGATAAGCAGATTTTGAAAAATTTCATGGATATGTATACATTCACTATCTCAGAATATATGGAGCATGAGTTTACCTAAAATAGCTTAACTTTGTCTGGAAGGCAATGGATGGTTATCAGATTCAAAACAATAGCCAGAATATGCATGTAATATAATATGAATACAAATTGAACAAATTATTTGGGGTATCATGACGGTACATACTCGTAACATATTCAAGACAAAGTTTATGTCTGTCAGGTATACAGCCCCTGGCTCAGAATGCATATCGTAAGGCAAACATATTTAGAAAATAGCTAAGAAAATTGTCTGCATGCAAATTCAATGATTGATTAAAAATATGCACAAAGGGCATATTAGGAGTCCACTCAGTGGGCTGTTCAGCGGCCCCCTGAGAGTGCCACCAACAAGTGGCTCCCTCACTTAGAGGCATAAGGTGCCTGCTTAATGCATCAACTTGGCATTTGAATGTGATATGCATTGGACTTACCAGACTAGGAATAGCAATGTCCTTCTGGACAAAGAGCATCAAACGAGCCCCAACAGTCAAGCCTTGGAACCAGTGGTCATTGTACCAATTGTGAGGAAGGCCTGGGATGAGGATAGATCTCATTTCTTTCCTCCTAGCCTCCCAATGACGCTTCAATGATGAATTACCAATTTGTTCCAGTATGCTTCCCATTCTAAGGGCTGATTCATAAGTCTTCACACAATGGAGTAAGTCAGAAATACTGGGATTGATCCATGGAAGCTCAAGACGCCGAAGAACCTTAGGCCTCGAAGCTGGAGGAGAATCAGTTTCATCACTGCTCATACCCTCAACACCAAGTGTGTCAATGATCTTGTGAATGGTATCCCACTTCTCAGGATCTCGAGAACGGTTCTGTGATACAATTTTTTTGTGCCTCACGAGAGTCTTCAACATCATCATAAGCAAAAATGAAATGCAATTAACATATAATAACATATCCCATAGCGACAGGTGACCATCCTATCACCTTTCCGACGATTTTCCTCCTTTGCAGATATGTAGGCCATAACCTGGGCTCACTCATCATCAACAATGGCACTGATTCTGGCCTGCGTTCAGTGAGCTCAGTGCATTCAGATAAGTTTCTGTTCACATAATTTACGAATGGTCCAAAGGTTCATGGTTTCTTCATCAAAGATGATGTCTCAACATACATCATCTTTGAGGTGGTGATAGAAATCAATTAATAGGATACAGATTGCTTTGGTATTCCAATGCGAGGAGGTTAATGGACTGCAATGCCAATCTAATGCAATATTCTCCAGTGACGGGGGTAAGATACCATCTTCATTGAATGCACGTACAGTGTCAGCCAGGGCTGAAGCAGGAAGCTTGCCTTTGGGTCCAGAAGGAATCATATTATGTTGCTGAAGGTAAACACAGAAGGCTGCCTATATAAATCAGCAGGATTGATGACCTCCTGAAGATCTTAGCTTACATGCAGACGATTCATCCTTCCTCGTGGCCCAGGCTTCTTGCGTCTTTGTACCATGGTAGCCTCTTCATCATTATCATCATCATCACCACTGGTATAGTTTTCCTCATGAAACTTGGGATGACTTGTCTTAGCTTTGCACGGCATGGCTTTCCCCAAACGTTGTGAGGGGGTGAAGGGGGTGAACATCATGAGGTGGGTTTCCATAAATTCAGTTAGACAGGGGATGCAGGCATCAATGATACCTCGAGCAGTGGGTTCAACAAGTCCTGCAGTTGCTGCTTCTATGCGCTCGACTATTGCCTGATCTATGACAGACCCTAACACTGTGGGAAGTTGCAGGGGTCTGGTGGGCCTGATGGGGACATCTAGAGAGGAGGTAGGGGTAGCGCCCCCTATTGGTAAGGAGGAGGCTTCAGCTGGGAAAAAGGCTGTATTCATCAAAGCAGGAGGGTCTGTCTGGAGGCTGGGCTCTAGGAAGGGTATGACGGTCGGACTTGAGTCCATTGGAAGATATTCTGGGTCCATTTGTAGGTTGGTTTCTAGGGAGGGTGCAACAGTTGGACTTGAATCCATTGGAAGATATCCTGTGTCCATCTGGGGGCTGGTCTCTAGGGAGGACGTGACAGTCAGACTTGAATCCATTGGAAGACATCCTGGAGCTGGGCAGAGAGACAGTGGAGAATCATGATCCATATTGGCGCTGCTCATCGGGGATGGGTCAATAGCCTGGTGCAGAACATCAGATATGTGACATCACAGTGGACAGACAACTTACTGATGGTACCTGACTTTGCACAGATTGGGGGAACCTTATGTCCATTGTGACAAAGTCTGTCTGGGAAGGAGTGTCATTGGCCAGCGGTGGAGAAACTGGAATAAGAGGCTCTGGTGGCTGTATAACTGAGCTGGCAGATACGCTGGGATGAAAGGAGAGGTTGTGTAAGTCTGGGGAGTGTGATTGCTGATAGGGAGACTGAATGGAAGGGGAAGAGCGCTGATGTTCCCTAAGGAACCAAGGGTTGCGATTTCTGTGGTTACTCCAGTCCCCCATCTCATGGGCGCAACCAATGGAGGTAGGATGCGATGGACAGATGAAACATTGAGTGTCGCCGACATTGTGCCTATTGGAGCTTGGCGGTAAAGGGGGAGAGGAAGGCTGGGGAATGTCCATGGCATTGGAAGGTCCAGAAACCTGAGTAGCTAAATAAGAGGAGTCTAAAAGAAATGAACTGGACATACCAAGGGGTTATGACTGCTGTAGGGAGCCCTGCCAGGGGGTATTTTGTCCTGAGTGGTCGACAAAGTGAGGGTGGGACCATCCTCAGAAATATTTCTACAAGGTCTAAAGCGAGTATAAGGCATATATGGGACAGAATGAGTACTATTGGAGGAAGCCATCACTTGTGCATGAATACCAGTTCAATGGTCGGGGACTAGGGGCATACGAGCAAGGCGCTGGCTGAAGTCAATTCCATGTTTCATATATTGCTCCGCCTGTAGAAGAATTAAACTTATTTGTTGCAAGCAGGTGTATAGTATACTTACTGTATGACTTATCCTTTCAATCACTTGCATTGCAAATCCAGGTGAAGGTGGCGACTCCAGATCTTCGACATGAGTTGACATGGTGCTATGGGTAATGGGCAGGGAGGGTGAAATCGCAGAGGATTAACTGTATAGATAATTGAAAATGATGGCCAACAATTGAACACAGGAACATACCAATCACAGGATTGTCACGAGACATAATGGCGACTGACAATAACAAGAATCTGGGTGATATGAGCAAATGCTAGACAATTGAAAATGTCAGAAACATACATACTAACAGATATCATGAGGCATGACGACGACCAACATTAACGACCAATATTAATGCATCTTGGTTATTGGTCTAATAGCATCCTACTACAATAGTCACTCAACCTGCAGTAATGTAGCAGAATGACACACCTTGATGAGCATTCCATATTGTCTTCAACAACTAGGTTTGACAACCAGGGGGAGCAGACCGAATCTAGATACACTTATTCTTTGTTCCCGCAACATAGCAATGATCTTTGTTATCTTTTCCTTTGCCCATTCTTTTTGTTTATATGTTATACTACATTATTAAGGTACTACTCTTTGGGGTATATGGGGGTATAGTGGTCATTTACAGAGTGGCACAGATCATGATGGAAAGTGGAAGAGTAGAGCGTGTGAAGTTTTGGGCCATAAATAGTGCTCAGCAATTTCGGCATGTGACTTCCTCATTAAGGTTGCTGGGTTCAGACTCCCACACAGCGCCATGCACTATTTAGGCAGCCACTTTGACACAATTGTAATTCTTTTCTACTTCTTGCAGCAGCCTAGGCAAGTGGTGTAATGCCACTAAGTAGTAGCTTCATTAATAGAAATTGTAGTAGCTAAGCAACAGCGCAACAACACAATCAATCATTTCTAGCAGGACAATGCAGAAAACTTGTCTTGGAGAGGGTGCTGCTAATCACCACTTTCAGATTGTCAATAGTATCGTTCCCAGGGTGGCGTCCTGTCAGCTATGAAATCCATCTTCCCCTCCACCCATGCACAAATGATTGTCCCCGTTTGCAAATCCCTCCATCCCCCATATGAACATTCCTGAAGTTCTTCAATGAAATGTATCAGTACATCTCAATCTTGTCACCCCCCTCTGAGTTTCAAACATAAGAAATGACTTTAACGACACAAGGGGCATTCTGCTGATTTAGTGCGTGACAAAACATAAAGGTTCATGTCGGCCTTTCCACTAAAATAACCCTAGTGAAAGGTAGACTCTCTTCATTAGCCAGTATACCATCCAGACATCTAACAACAACCCTCTGCCCCTTGGAAGACACCTTTATCGCCAACAAAACAGTTCCTATTCCTTCCCCATCCCCTCCTTCCATACCCTTGATGACCATGCAAAGTGTGTTTTTCTTGATGGGTGCATAAGGCTGCAATGACCTCTCCGGGATGTTCTCCATGAGCAACTGTGCACCCTGCATTTGAGAAGTTAGACGAATGGCAAGCTGACTGCATGGCACTGGCCCAGATGGACCTTGGAAGGGGCTGGGGACCTCTGTCTTAGCAAGGCGGCCAGTATAGGTATCACACCAGCCAGGTGAAATTGGGAAGACTGCCCGAAAACTTTCCAGGGTTTTCATCACATCAGGGTTTAACAGAAAGTCAAAAGCTAGGAAGTCAACACATGAGTCCCTATCAGATACTGTAGAAACTAAACTCACATGATTGGACAGTGGAACTTCCTGCCTGAGCATGATCATCATCATCAACCACCCAGGGGCTGTGAGGGGAACTCCCAGCTGCTTCTGATAGCGCATGATCTTGCTTGATGGGAGTGTCTGGCAGGGGGGTTCTCTGCCTGCATGGTACACTTGGAATATCTCCTTGTGCAAATGCATCACAGACTTCCAGGGACTGTAACGTTGTTAATCTCATCCCTGCTAAAGTGTTACGAATGCTCAGTACACACCCCTATTTTTCCTATATTTTCTATCATTTTCCTGGACTTTCTACATTGACTTTCACATATAGCCCCTATCCATTACCCCTATAACCCGAGCATGGCTATACGCTCAAGTCCAGTCACTCCACCTCATGGTTGTTGCACATGCAACACACCATCTCACCTCAACACACCTCTAAAGCATGTTGTACCTTACTACAACACTGCCTTGTGATCGTGACTCCATCTAACTCATATTGACTCAGTATCCTTTGTCCCATCCATATGCTACACCGTAACTAATACCACCTAGCAGCCTCAAGGCTACTAGCTGTACCTTAAACCAGTACAATGACTCGGTATGACTCCTCATAACTAGCTATGATTCGTTATGACTCATCATGACTCTGTCTGACTTGTCTACCTTACCTCCTCCTCATGTACTCTCCATTGTAGCCTAGGATATTGTTAGATCTAGTGTACACACATGTACATACCCTGAGACTATATAAACCCCCAAGCGCACTCAACTGGATCCCCAGTCTTGTCCTCTTGGAGTTCTCCCATCCTTCTCACAAGAGCACCAGTTCTCACTAAGCTTCTCTCAGTTCCATCACCTAACTGCTCGATGCTCATTGAGTGAGTGTTTGGTCGTTTCATAAAGTCACATTCATACCCCTATACATAGGGTCAGAACTCAAAAAGAAGTAGATACTACAGGCCAACTTACCTGACAACTATAATGCCCCTCATGGAGGTTCCATATAAGGAAGCCCCTCATGCAACAACACACATATCCTTCCCCACACTGACAAGATCTCCCCACCAGCCTTTGTCTGGGCCAGCAATGACAATGACCTCCTTTCTGCGGTAAGTATTGCATCACGGTCACACACGATGGCAGCATGTCCAAAGTGTGTGATTGGAAGTATGAAGATCAACTAGCGAAATTTTAACCAATAATGGGGAAATCCATGCATAACACATACTAATGGATTGATAGTTGAGACAACATCCAGTGTCTTTTGGTCAAGGTTAACCTGTGAGACGACCGCAGACTTGCCAATGAACTTCCCTCTCACAACCACCACAGGATCTCCTTTCCTCACATCATAGCCACAATCAGCCATGAACCACAATGCACAAGGGTCCATTGTAAACACAACAGATGTCAGGGGAACCTCGACTTGGTGGGAATGCCAGGGGGGACGTTGACCAACAATTTTAAGTGTACCGGCGAGTCAATTCACTTTGATAACATATCCCAAAAATGTCCTGAGAGACCCAGACATTATCTCTGCTGTGTCACCTATTTGGATGCTGTCAGTGAAATCATCGACAGAGGGTGTGAGGACACCAAAGGGAGCCCAGACACGTTGTTCTGGTATGTGGGATTTCAGGAGGAAAGCCAGGACTCGAAACTGGTAGAATGGTGAGCACACAGCAAGCTGAATGTAAGATAATGCACTTCATCACCATTGGACTCAGTCACGGTTATTTCCTCCATTGCAAATTTGATGTGAGAAACCATACCAAAGTGACCAATAAATTGATGGTACATGTTCAGAATGTTGCTGAAAGAATCTTTGATGACCCGGACTGTATCTCTGAGGGTGTATGAGCGACGTAAATGTGCTAAAGGGAGGATACACTTTTTGCCCTCAAAGAAACATACTGAGGCCGATTGATTTTCCAGCTCAATCTCGAGTAGGACACTGTGTTTCTCATGGTGAATGGAATCGGAGATGACAATACAATCATTAGGCTTCCAGAACCGTTGGTTGTAGGATTGATGTGCGGCTGCCATGAACAGCAGATCAACCATTGAGGTGACATGGAGAGCAATCTGGTAAGGGGTTGGGGTCAGGAGATGGATAATCTGGTTCTACTTCAATGTCAATAAAGCAAGCTGGAAACGAAGGTCTTGCACTTGTAAAGGTGACAGGACCATCCACAATATGGAGTGTGCACTCTCCCTGCGAACATGTCTGGGGAAAAAAGGTGGTGGGCTTTGACATCTTGACCAATAGCATCTTCAGGATGGTGCCTTTTGGGCCATAAGTCTCACACTATGACAAGCATGTGCAGTTCCCCCGACTCCACATTGAAGGAAAGACTGTATGTGACATCACCATGGTAAAGCCCATGCTTTGACACCTTATACCATCCTGGTATGGAAGATTGAGCTTGTCTGAAAAGAAGAAGCGAGGATATACGATCCTCAAATGGTACTAGCAACCAGCCATGCACACAGTCAAAATGCGATGGCAGAACCACATGGAGGAAGCTTCGGGAATCAGTCGTGCATACAGTAGGATGGCCTGGGAGAAGTTTGTGGAGTGTAGCACTGAAGCCAGCCTTATTCCATGCTCTGACGATATAATTTGCAGAGGAACCTTGATTTGAGGTTAGTAAATTTATTGGCCATTATATGCATCATGTCGAAACTTACAAGGTACAATATTCACAGCCCACATTTTTTCCATGCCATTGGGTGGGATGTGTGTGAAGGGTGGCAATGGGGGGACACAAGGCAAATCTGAATGGAGAGGGACCCTAGATCGATAATCGGATAATCTTTCAAGATGCATCAAAGTGTGTGTTCCTACCATCCATCCTAGTTATCTGACCAACAGGGGTGGTGGGCAGACAAGATAGTGGGGAAAATAGAGCAGAAGGAGGTGACGAGAGAGTACTGTCATAGGAGGACTCCCCTTTGCAAGAGGTGTCGCGCTATTCCAAATATCAGTGAAATGTTATTGTTATACATATCAAAAGCAGAACTTACATCAAAATTATACCCATAACAACTTCGGGAGACACGAAGAATGGAAGCATGGGAATGAGGGTACTGATGGTATGGCAGGTGGCGGGCAGGTAGGAACTCACAGCATGAGCTTTCCAGTTTCATGGTATATAGAAATCCACTGAGATGGTACAGGTTTTATACCTGCTTTAGCACACAGTTACATTTGGGATGGGCTTACATTTATCCACTTCAAATTTATCTCGTCGTTTTGTAATTAGCAATGTACAACAATAGAGATGGCAAGGCGATGTACATTGACTGAACAACCGCTGCATTGAAGGGACATCCATTTTTGGGTCGATATGAATGACCTGGACTGAATCTAGACTAACACTTATTATCCACACATAGGGCAGTAGTCACAACCTATGTTCATTTGGTTTGTTTTCACTTCTTTTCTTTTTGTCTCTCTATTACGATTGTACAAAGGTATACTAATAAATATATAACTTAGACAAGTGGCAGATTACTGGCAGGAGGTAGGGTAGTGCCACGCACGACTAGTGGCATAGTGTGATGGGGGAAGTTTGAAAAGACTTGTGTGTGTGAAGATTCGCACCTTAAATAGTGTCCAGCGATAGACATCACATGTAAGTCACGCCACTCCATGCCACTCTCATGCTGTCCTAAAGAGGATGTTATGTGCCAAAATCGCCAAATACTATTTAAAGGATATTTCTTCTCACATGCAACCTTTCCACTTTCCACTACTATCTTATCCACTTGGCGCAGGTGTCTAGTGGCACTATGTCACCCTAGACCACTCCTAGTCATTGTATTAGTAACAATTAGTAGAGAATAAGTAGCCTAGTAGTCAATTAAGATTTTCAGAATAGGAACGAAGGCTAGAAGTCAACAAAAAACGCGAAAAGAATGTAATCATCTAGAGGATGGGTTGTTGATACCACCAAGATCTCAGTTGTCATCGTGCCTCACGATGATTTACCGGCATGTCATGTATGTTTATCACTAAGATATTCATTACGGTCAGTCATTGTGTCTTGCACTGATCAGTTAATTGGTATGTCCCTACGTCCCTACATTCTCAATTATCTAACATCTGCTCATGCCTCCCTTATAGGTGTGGCCCCTCTTTTCAAAGAAGAATCTATTTGAGTATGGTCAGTAGAATACTTTTTTGTTGTGTTGGATGTGATACTCACCTGTAGCATGTCGACCAGATCTTTTTTTGTTGGTTTTTTCTTCAAAGTTGGCAATGCCGAGAACCTTCCTTGTTCCTTCACCAACTTTAACAAGACTGGTAAGCAAATGCAATTGAGTGCTGCGGTGGATACTCTTGATTCAACCAGCTTTCTAGCCTGCCGTAGTTCCTTCTTGTCAATCAGTTTTCTCAGTACTGGATGGAACCTGCGGAGCTTTTTGTTCGCAGGCTTGTCGATTATGATAAGGTCTCTGAAATGATATTGCACTAGGCCGAGGAAGAGATTATGCATGCCATTGATCACAAGGAAACAGGTAGGATCCCAGTATGGCAGCCTAAGGAGTTCAGACCATCATACTGGTCTCTTTGCGATTTTATTGCATTCTTTCTTCAAGCCCCCATCTCGCCAACAATCTGCAGCTTCCTGGTATTCTTCACAGGTTTGGAGCTTCCATGTCTCGGATACAAAGTTGCCATTCTCTGATTTGTGTAACCAGCATAGATTACATAGATGTTCAGCATTGGGCCCTGCAAAACCCCCAATCTTTTGAGTGGCAGGTAGGTCGTTGATAGCCAATACAATGACAGATCATGATAATTGTCCCTCTGGATGCTCAACAGTTCTAGTGAACCATGTTCCTCTTTGCCACACAGGTAAGAAGAAGTCAACAAGAGGGTGAAGAAAATGGTTGATTTCCTCCAGCGAGGGCTCCTTGGGACCAGGGATGACACCAATGACATAAAGATTTTCCACTTTGTAACAAAGACTTGGAGGAAGATTGAGCAAGGCCATGGCAATGGAGCTGACCAACTTCTTTTTACCTGCAGTCTTGTTTCCATGAGGATTGAACCAGTTGACCAAGAGACTCCAGGCTAACCTGAGGTCATTCCTTTGTAGCCCATCCATAAACGGTTTACCATCTAGACCTGCTATTTTGGTAATTCCGGTTCCATTCTTTCAGTCCCATAGCTGATGCTTGTTGTTCAGCCTGGTTCCATGCTCCATCACTGCCTCCAAGCCCAGACAGCTCAGTATGCCAGCCAGAAAGTCATTGTAATCCTGTACGACAAATGGTCTTAGCGGTAAGGTGACTCTGACCCCACCTGACCTCATTGTCTTGACCAGAAGTTGTCCGCATGGTTTGCTGCCACAGTACTTAATAAAGCTGCACCGTTCAGGATATGTGGCCTTAGTAACCTTATTTTTTTTTGTGATTGGCGCATATGTGCAGCAACACCTAACACATGTAGCATATGTCTGCGTGGAGGATTCCAGGTTGAATTTTTTGCACACTCATCAGATATTGTGCAGGACATACTGAGTTTCTGTCTCTGGTTCTGGTGTATTTAATGTGGCATAAGGCTGGATGGGAGTGTGAAGAGCGGTCTTTAGCAGGAGGTTCAGGAGTCCTAAGGTGGTGTTACTCCAAGGGCAGGTGAGGTGTCTGAAAATATTCTGGATGACCACAATAAGCATGGCCAGTAAAATGAGTGGATTGGCATAATGGAAGTTAAGGTGAAATTTCGATTCTGTAGAACATGTCAGTTTCTCAATCAACTTCATTGCAGAAACTTACTGGTATTCATAATTTCAAAAGCACTCTCTTTGGGTGATGTATCCTCTGGCATCCTGGCTGCAAGAGTCTTCATGATACTCCTCATGGCTGTCAGGAGCTCTTTCATATTTGCTTCCAGCTCTGCACACATTAGCTCATTGGTTTCATCCCCCCTTGTGTTAAAGTGAGTGACAAAATCCAGATTCTCTTGGAGCCACTCAAGTTGTGTTCTAAAGCCTCTAGGATCCGGTTTTGTGACCCTGCTATGCTTAATCCCCCCACCTCACCCTGTATATATTGTGTATGACAGTGCATCTCATGGTCAACTATGAGGAGTTGTGTAAACATTTCGTCAGCCCCTGTTAGGTATGCTCCTAATTGAGTGATATCTGACTGTGGAGGTGGCCCTTCAGGTGCTGGTAATTGTCCTGTATAGCATTTCCACAAAGTATCATCTTCCAGAGTTATTCTGAAAATCCCTCAAGCTGCCTCCTCTAGCTGTGGAAGATAATATCATGTTGATGGAATCCAACCTTGTCTGGTACAGGCTCTAACGATACATTGGACATGCATTGGACCAAATCCTCCTATACCATTAGTATCACTGGATATTTCAAGTATAATTTTCCTTACCTCGGGAGTGGGTTCCAATAATTGACAGTGCTTGATTTGAAGGTCAGTTCAATCACTCCTTTCATGCATCCATTTTTCATTCTTGGAGACCTCCCTCCCGCCAGGACCACAAGTCGAGCAGAAACAGAGCGCCATCAGCAATATGAACCAATGTGCAGTTCTATCCTGGGTCCTATGTCCACTATTTGTAGGTTGCTCTATGTATGCCATCCATTAATCATAGTCATTGTACTGCATGCTCTTTGTATTCTGTTCAACAGCTCATATGTTACCTCTCCTTGTATTCTTGGTTTAATGGTACTCTTTAAGTATCATAATTAAGTCTTCCTAACAACCCCTTATACCTCCTTATGCACTCACTGAGGGTCCCACCAAGGGGCCTGGTGAGTGGGGCACTTGTCCATATTCCAAAGCATATCCAAAATCTATATGTAAATATGTTATCTAGTCATATTTTGTGAACATGTCTTCCCTATATAGACATATCAGGGCTGATCTAAGTTGCTGGTTACCAGTCGGAGTCTGGTCTAAAATAAATACAGCGAAGATATTGTAACACATTTATAAAATATTTCATAAATTTCTATTTGATGATATTTTTTGCAAAAGTTGGAAATATTCTTGAATACATATCATTAGGTAAATTTTATCTATTGTCAAGCTGGCTACTTTGCCTTTATTCAGTTTAATATGTCATATGATCAAAGTCCATCCTCTTTGTTTAGCTTTTGCAAGAATATGTTTGGCAAGCCAACCCAAGTTCCCAGGCACAATCTGTCGAACAATAATTATAGACATGGCTGTTCACCCTTTTCCGACCATGTCTCAGGTGTAAGGAATGATAACAAGATAACAAGGAAGCATGGAACACATTGTATATCTTCCATGTGAGGGGAAGCCAGAGTTTGTCGATGAGAGGTGATAGTACCTGAGATATCTCAAATGGGCCATGTCATTTGGATGTGAGTTTCCTAAAGGAGTATTTGAGGTAGAGATGAGTGGCTTCTAACCATACCTTGTTTCCAACTTTCCAAGGGATGAATTGGTGATTAGATCTAAGGGACATGATCTCACAAGTGGATTCATGGGCAGCTAAGGCTTCCTTTCAAGAGGAGTCAAGGTTGGTGAGGCGATTCTCGAGGGCAGGAAGGAAAGTCTTTCCAAGGGGGGGATGAGTGGTTCATAGCCATAGAGGAGGGAGAACAGGGATTTCTTGGTGGAACTATGTGGAGCGGAGTTGTGGTGGAATTCTGCAGCAAATAGGAATTGCACCCAGGAGTTAGGGTTGTTGGCACAAAAGATATGGAGATAAGTCTTTAGTTCCTAATTGATCCTTTCTGTTTGGCTGTCTGTTTGAGGGTGATAAGTGGTGGAGAGGCAGATGTCATATTGGAGGAGGCAAGCTAGTTCTTGGGCGAGGGTGGAGGTGAATTGGAATTCTCTGTCAGAGATCATGGAGTCATAGAGGCCAAAGTGTTTGAAGACATGGTTGAAAAATAGTTGGGCAACTCCGATGGCATGGATGGTTTTTGAGCAAGGGTTGAGAATTACCCCCTTTGTAAGGCCATGGTCTACAATGACCAGAATTGAGTCATGTCCCACAGAGGGGGAAAGATCAGTAATAAGGTCGACAAATAGCTGGCAGAAGGGAATGGAGGAGAAAAACAATATGGGAGAGATCAGAGGGCAAGTGGGATGAGTATTTCCCTTGTTCTGCTGGCAAACAGCATAGCCATCAATGAAGTGTTTGACGAAGGTGGACAGTCCTGGCAACCAGAAGTCTCATTCCAGGATCATTTTGGTGTGGAAGATTCCCATATGGCCAGAGAATGGGGAGGAATGGATGTTGTGAAGGAGGGCAGAGCACACTGTGGGGGGAACATACATTTGTTTTTTAAAGTAGAGATGCCCATTGTTGAATGTCCAGTCAGAAAGGGAGGCATGAGTAAATAGAGGAGACCCATCATCCAGGGTGGCAAGGGCTTTGAGAATGAAGGGATTGGAAGAGATGGAACATTTTATATTGGAGGCCAGGGTAATATTGAGGGCATTGATGATTACCAGTTCAGGTATGATGGAGGCATTAGAATTGTTAAGGGAGATATCGATGATATCTTTGCAGGAGAGTACATCAGTGGGGCCCATCTGGGATCCAGGGGTGATAACCCATTCAATATCAAAGTCCTGAAAGAAGAGCGCCCAGCATGTTTGACGATGAGAAAGTTTTCGGGGGTCACAGATGTCAGAGAGGTTCTTATGGTCAGTGATAATGGAGACAGGGTGGGCAGTTCCTTGAAGGTAATGCTTCCATTCATCAAGGGCAAGGATGACTGCAAGGAGTTCCCAATTATAGATGTCATAGTTGTATTCAGTGGGGGTGAGAGTGTTGGAGTAGTAGGTACATAGATGTTTGTTGCCATCCAAGTCTGTTTGCATGAGGATAGCACCCACTGCAAGAAGAGAATCATCAGTCATGAGGAAGAAGGGGCAAGAGACATCAGGGAGGATGAGGACAGGAGCAGTGGAAAATATCTTTCAAAGGGAGTCAAAGGATTTCTGTTGAATAGGGGACCAGACCCAGGGCTGATCCTTTCTGGTAAGGAAGGTCAGGGGGGTGATGATATTGGAATAATTGGGGATGAATTCTGTGATAGAAGTTAGCAAATCCAAGGAAGGATCAAACACCTTTAACTGAGGTCAGGGGTTTCCATTTGGCGATGACAGTGAGTTTGCCAGGGTCCATTCATACAGTTCCTTATCCGACTATGATGCCTAGGTATTCCATGGTGGGGAGTATTGAAAGAGCATTTGGATATCTTTAGAGAAAGCCATATACTCTGAGACATAGGAGAACATATTGAGTTCTTTCATGGTGGAGGGTGAGGGTACCAGTGGTATGAATGTCTAGGTCATCCATATAAATCTTTAACCAATGTTCAGTGATCATGTCAGTGAAGATGTGGTTCATGAATGCTTGGAAGGTGAATGGAGTGTTGCAGAAACCAAAGAACATAACTGTTGGTTCAAAGAGACCAAGGGGGGTGATGAAGGCTGCTTTTCATTAATCAAAGGCCTTGATGGCAGATGTTGTTATATTCCCATTGGATGTTAAACTTGGTGAAGTAAGACATACCATCAAAGGGGCGATGAGGGGGGAAGTTTACTATGGGTTTGTGAAACAACCAACTACTAGCCAACTTAGATGGTAGTTTGTGAAACGACCAAACACTCACTCAATGAGCGTCGAGCAGTTAGGTGATGGACCTGAGAGAAGCTTAGTGAGAACTGGTGCTCTTGTGAGAAGGATGGGAGAACTCCAAGAGGACAAG